>APFE030267385.1:107447-166608 GCA_000404065.3 Pinus taeda | reverse complement strand
AAAAGGAATATTTGACTTGATAATACTGATTCACCCCCCCCTCAGTATTATTTCTAACAATTGTTATCAGAGCGGGTCCTTCAGAAGAAGCTTGATCGCTTGAAGGAAGATCTATCATCATGCGCAACTACGAGAGAGAAGCATCGATCAGGCCACCAATTTTTGATGGGACCAACTTCGTCTATTGGAAGGTAAGAGTTACTGCCTATCTTCAATCTCTTGGGACAGAAGTCTGGGATGTCATAGATACAGGGTACACTTTTCCATCAGCAAATCCTACAGATCCAACTGAGAAGAAGAAATATGAAACAAACGCAAAGGTTGTCAATACCCTATTGGGGTGTCTATCTCAATCAGAATTCGTCAAGGTTATGCAGTATAAATCCGCAAAATAAATATGGGACAAGATTGTTCTGAGCTATGAAGGAGATGAACAGGTAAAAGAAGCAAAAACTCAAACTCTCAGAATTCAGTATGAAAATCTCAGAATGCACAATGATGAAAGTGTGGCTAACTATTTCCTACGTGTAGATGAGATTGTTAATTGTATGAAAAACTTGGGTGAAGAAATAAAAGAGGCTATTGTGGTTGAAAAAGTTCTAAGATCTTTGTCCCCTAAGTTTGAATCTAAAGTTTATGCAATAGAAGAAAAAGAGAATCTACAGAATCTTACCATGTCACAGCTGCACAGAATCTTGAGTGCTTATGAAATGAGGAAAGGAGGACCATCAGACAAGAGAGAAGCTACTTTCAAGGCTTCAGGCAAAGGAGATTACTATGAGTCAGGACATGTCTCATAAGAAGAGGAAGAATCAAACTTTGTCAAGAACCTTCAACAAGGTACTGGAAGATTCAAAGGTAAGTTACCTTTCAAATGATTTTCTTGTGGAAGAGTCAGTCACTATGTTGCCAAATGGCCTCATAAGGATAAGATCGTTAAGGGTAAGGAACCTGTTAGATGGAACAAGAAACAGAGTGTAAATAAGAAAAGATATTACACTCATGAAGATAGTGATGGACTCTCAAATAGTGATGAAGATGAACGAGGTAATGATTATAAACTTTTAATGGCTTTTGAAGGTGATGATTACATGGATGCTATAGATGAAGAAGGTCTTTATGAAGATATTTCTAATATCAAACTTTGTTTAGAAGAGAAAAATGTAAGTATTGATTCTTTGCAATGCCAACTGGCTGAAAGCGAAAAACATCATGAAAAATTGGAATGTGAAATTGTGGGACTTAGAAAAGAGATTGAGAAAACCAAAGCTCTTAATCTTAGATTTGTTAAAGGATCTGAAACTCTAGATGAGATTATTAATGTGCAACATTCCCCTCTAATCAAGACAGGTCTGGGATATAATGAAGAAGCATCTCAAGCATAGAAACCATCCACCTCAAAAGTTATCTAGATGCAGCAAGGAGGAATGAGAAAAAACCCAATGGATATCACTAGGTAGAACAAGGACGATTTACATCAAGAATAAACAAAGACTACCAGGTAAATCGGGGGCATTGCATCTTAAGGATGAACAAAAGCTACAACCAGCCACAGGTAAAATCTTCTCAATTTGCCTCAAGAATGGATGACAATAGAAACTACAATCATTTAGCTGGTAGATTTGATAATCACAGGAGTTTCTTCAATGGCCAATGTTTCTCATGCCATAACTTTGGCCACAAAGCAACTCAATGTGTTGCCTATAAGACAATCATGACTAGAGAAGCTCAAAAACAAAGAAGTATGACTGGAATTATGAAAAGGACCTATAACAACTTTTCCGCCCTTGAAAATGAAATTGAATGTTCTATTTTCAATAACTTCGGTCATGAAGACTCTGAATGCAAGAGCAGGTTTTGGAAAACAACTCAGAAGGAACAAACCTCAAGTGCCAGAACATGGAGAATGAAGGAACCGCAACCAGAAAGATGTGGGATAGCTTTATACACAGAAGGACAGGAAAATCAATGGTACATCGACAGTGGATGTTCGAAGCATATGACAGGTGATAAAGAAAAACTTCAATCATATAGTGATTTAGAAAAGGGGAAGAAAGTTTCCTTCGGAAATGATACCCCTGCAGTCATAAAAGGAAAAGGCACTGTTTAGTTGAAAGAAAAAGTCAAAGATAGAAATGTTTTGTATGTTGATGGCTTGAAGCATAATCTACTGAGCGTCAGTCAGACGTGCGATCAAGGAACTGAGGTAATATTTCGATCAAATTGTTGCAGTGTTCGTGGTCTTGATACAGGAAAAACAATGATCAAAGGCATAAGAACTCCAAATAATTTATACATATTTGAAGAAGGACAACAACAATGTTATTTGAGCAAGAATGATGAACACTGGTTATGGCATCTAAGTTTCTCATAGATAAGGAAAGCATGCAAATACCAGGCAGTTCATGGTCTTCCAGACAATACTATATGCAAATCATGTCAGTTTGATAAGAAAACCATAACTAACTTCCGTGAAAAGGAAGGATCAGCAAGCATGCCACTTGAGCTTGTCCATACTGATGTATGTGGTCCATTTAAGAAAAGGTCACCTCGAGGAGAAGAATACTTTATATTATTCATTGATGACTATTCAAGGATGTTTTGGATAGGACTTATGAAGCACAAATATGAAGCCTTCGAAAAATTCAAATCTCTCAAAGCTTTAGCTGAAAACGAATTAGATCACAAAATTAAATGCCTCGGGTCTAATAGAGGTGGGGAGTTTACCTCAAATGAATTTTTTGATTTTTGTGAAGAACATGGAATAAGAAGGGAATTCTCTACAGCTAGGAATCCTCAGCAAAATGGAGTGGTGGAAAGGATGAACAGAACGGTTCAACAAATGGCTCGTGCTATGCTTGATGAGTCTGGAACTCCCGCAACCTTCTGGGGTGAAGCTGCATTTGCTGCGGTTGTCATTCTCAACAAAACAAATGTCCGAGTGAACAACACTCAAACTCCTCATGAGCTCTGGTATGGTGAGACTCCTTTGGTAAAGCATTTCAAAATATTTGGAAGCAAATGCTATATTAAGAATAATGATGAACAGCTTGGCAAACTTGAACCTAGAGCAGATGAAGGCATTCTTCTTGGTTATTCTCCCTATAATAAAGCATATAAGTGTTACAATAAAAGACTTGGAAGAATTTTGGATAGCATTGATGTAGTGGTTGATGAAAAAGGATACATTCCTAGGCAAGTAAATTATGAAAATATCGAAGAGGATGAAGACTACCCTCAAAATCAGACTGATGATGAAGAAGAACCTCAAGAGGCACCAGAGGAACAGATAAGGATAGAAGAAAAGACTCCATCCAGGTACGTTCAGAAGAATCATCTAGAATCTCAAATTTTGGGGGAAAAGGAGGCTGGAATACAAACAAGAAGAACAATTGCAGAATCTTCAAGCTATTTGGCTTTACTCTCCTCCACTGAACCACAAAATGTAAGAGAGGCTTGCAAAGATGAATGCTAGGTCAAGGAAATGGATGAAGAACTTGAACAAATCGAAAAGAACAACACTTGGGAGTTGGTTCCTAGACCAAAAGATAAGAACGTCATAGGAACAAAATGGATTTTTTAAAATAAGTTGAATGAAAATGGAGAAGTGATTAGAAACAAGGCCAGACTTGTGTGTAAAGGGTATGCTCAACAAGAAGGAATAGACTTTGAAGAAACTTTTGCTCCCGTTGCTAGAATTGAGGCCATCCTAATGTTCCTTGCTCTCTCAAGCTTTTAGAAGTTTAAAGTATTTCCAATGGACATGAAGTCAGCCTTTCTGAATGGAGAATTAGAAGAAGAAGTGTACATTGAGCAACCAGATGGATTCATTCTTGGGAATGATCCAAATCTTGTATGCAGACTAAAAAAGGCTCTCTGTGGTCTTAAACAGGCTCCAAGGGCTTGGTACTATCGTTTGGACAAATATCTTCAAGGTTTTTCAAAAGGATCAGTAGATAGTAATCTTTATATAAAATTTGAAAATGACAAATTGCTAATACTTGTTGTGTATGTAGATGATATTATCTTTGGCAGCAATGAAGAAGCTATGAGTCAAAGCTTTGCATTGGTGATGCAGAAAGAATTTGAAATGTCTTTGCTTGGAGAACTAACATATTTTCTTGGATCACAAATCCAACAAAATGAAGGCGATATCTTTTTGTCTCAAACCAAGTATCTCAAGCAGATTTTGAAGAAATATGGCATGGAAGATGCAAAACCAATATGTACACCCATGGTTACTGGATGCATCCTCAGTGAAAATGATGAATCAGCAGCAGTGCATCAACCAACCTACAGATCCATGATTGGAAGTCTTCTTTATTTGACAGGTACCCGACCAGACATCATGCATGCAGTGGGAATAGTGGGAAGATTTCAGGCAAATCCTAAGGAAACCCATCTTCAGGCAGTAAAGAGAATTTTCAAGTATATTCAAGGAACTCAAAGCTATGGCTTATGGTATCCTAGAGATACAGATCTCACTCTTCATGCTTATATAGATGCAGATTGGGCTAGAAGCATGGATGACAGAAAGAGCACAGTGGTGGTGCATTCTTTATGGGTTCCAGATTAGTATCTTGGTTCAGCAAGAAACTGAGTTCGATTGCTTTATCTACAGTTGAAACAAAATATGTGGTTGCGACATCTTGCTGCACTCAACTTCTTTGGATGACGCAGACCTTGCAGGGTTTTCAAATCACTTGTACACCACCTATATCCATCTTATGTGATAATACAAGTGCAATCAGCATTTCAAAGAACCCATTTATGCATTCAAAGACCAAGCACATACCTATCAAATATCATTTTCTCTGGGAACCAGTGCTGGAACAAAAGATCAAGCTGGAGTATGTTCCTTCTAAGGAACAAAATGCTGATATACTCACCAAACCACTGCCCAGGGAAACTTTTGAATACCTCAGATAGAAGTTGGGAGTAGTTGATGCATCATCTTGCTGTTAAATATTGACAGAGAAAAATGGGTGTACACGAGTTTCCTGAGGAGGATCCGCGTACATACGCCAGTTTGTGTAGAGACAGTCGCGTATAAGGAGGTTTGATGGATATCTATAGGGACAGGCTCTGGTTGAGGTTTAGTCATGATAAACTTTGAAAATAAGAAAGATTTTAGTTGAAGAGAAACATATACTTACATAATAAGAAGAAACAAGATTTACATATTACAAAACTGCAACTCATACAGAAACTGGATCCAACTCATTAAACCTGCAGTTTGCACAAAATAATTACATAGTTTCTTTCAAGTCCAAACCTGATTTTCTCTTCTAAGCATTAATTTTGTAGTCACTAACTGTTGGCATTTTGGCACTGATTTAGAGCTATGGCATAGGTGTTGTCCTTGATGGCAACTCTCTTTGGTAACAGATCTCAGTTCAGGTTTTCAGAATGAAGGAAATGACATATACGCAGGTTCATTTAGACGAAGACACATATACACGCGGGTTAGACGTTACAAAAGCGCGTATATGTTGGAAAACTTACCTTTGGACCATGGTAGTTAGTCTTTGGTATTTGAACCTATCGGCTTGGACCATGGTGTCTCGTCAGATGTGTTGATCCCAGGTATTGGATCCATGGTATTGATTTATTATGGTTTTGGACCATGGTATTGTGAAAGGCATAAGACTATAAAAGAGGAAGGAGATCATTTGGCCAATGATCATCTGAATTATTGAATATCTGATAATGTGCTAGATCTGAAATATTGGTGATTAAGGTTATGGTGTAGATCTGGATCTGAATGAAGGAGGAACCCTAGCGCAAACAGAAGGATAAGTTCTATTGATGGGTCATAATATTTAAGCTTGAATGATAGTATCTTTGTATGATTTTGATCTGTTATATGCGACACTTGCTTGATCTATAAATCTGATAATCTGGGTTAATTAGTGTTTGAATATCTGAAAGAGCGAATTATCCTTTATAGATCCATATGCAGGTTCAGTGAAGCGAATATGCGTATACATGCTGGTAAAGTGAATGAAAACAACGTATACGCACGTTCTCCAAACAAAGAAGTGTATGCATGCAGGTTTCAGGTTATTAAAGTAGCATATATCTTTTGAGCTATGATCTAGCTACTTCTGTTTATTACTGCAGTGTTCTGGGTTTAGAATTTGGTGTGTAGTTACTGATACTGTGATTTGGGTACAGCTGTCAGAGAAGTGTCTACTTGATTAAGTGCTAATTGGTGAAAAGGAGACTGTCTGATGCAGAAATTTTTGATGATTGATTGATGATCATGGATCCAGTCTAAAAATTTATGAAACATGGTCCTTGGAAGAAAGAGAAGGTTGTAGCCTTCAGTAGGCTAGCACCTATGTACTAGTATCTTGGCTAGTGCAAGAGCAAAGGGGTTTGTAGCTCCTTTTCAAGGAGAAGTTGGAAAACGAGAGAGGGTTGTAGCTCTCTGCAGGTTGCAGCCTACATACTAGTAAAGCACTACACCAGTACATTGTAAAAATAAGTTTCTAGTTAAAAGAAGATAGAGACGAATTGCAGCAGGTGGTTTTCACCCACATTGGGTTTCCACCTTATATCTTGTGTTCTTGTGTTCGATTTTTTGTTGCTCTGTTTTACTATTTCTGGTTACTAGTTATTTGATTGTGATACTCAGATTACTAATCAACATCTGTAAGATAAATTAAATTATAAGTTTGCATTGTATACGCGAGTTTCCTTCTGCATAGTTGCATATATACGCGGTTTTAATTAATAGAAGTAGCGTATATCATCTGGATTTGAAAAAGGGAATATTTGACTTGATAATACTGATCACCCCCCCTCTCAGTATTATTTCCAACACTAACCACAAAATCCATTCATGAAATCGTGATAAATTACAAGGGAATGGTTGTTAAACGGAAGAAGTCACAGTTCTGCCTCCTTTCTGAGGCTCAACTGTAGTAGTAGTTGTGGCGATGTAGGTGTCCTCGTAACAACAATAATTCCCTCCGAAGAATCCAACATGAATGAGTAAGATGTACCAGAGCTTTGTTCCACATAGAATAATAAGGAATGATTCCAACGTTATCTGCACACACATGCAAAGTTACCCAATGTTAACAACAACCGCAAAAGCTAAAACATAATTAAAGGAATGAGGAGATTAGTGACCATATGAATGTAATAGCATATGAGTATTACATACCAGCTTTGTGTTTCGGCTACCTATCTTGATCTATTTGCATGCCAACCTGCAGTTTTGTCAAAGAAAATTAATTAGCTCATCCCCATTTCATGGATGAATCAGCTACCATAATTCTTATTGACTCATATCTATATATAAATTTTACCTCACAAAGAGGAACTCCTGTTTTGATGCTTAATATCGTATTGTATGCCCAATAAGCATTGTTTGGGGTGCGCACACTGAAAAGTCTCAAGAATTAGTCTAGCAACTACCGAAGTCTGGCATACTATCTTGTAAATCTTTGTTACAAGCCACACAACTTTCTAGTAGGAAATCAGATCTTTGTAGCGAGAACTCGTGCCAAAGAATTTTGGACACTAAGCTTAGATATTTTGAATGTTGGTGATTTTTCTTTTAGCCTTTCAAAATGATGATTTCAATATATTATTCAACAGATATTACTGTCAACCCAATGGATCTACAACAATAATTTCAACTATTAATCATTTCACAAACCCCTTGCCAACTATATGTCCAATGATTGACAATATACCATGATAAAACATTACTCCCAATTAACATAAATATTCTTTCCTAGTTACGCAGAATTGTTGTAGTAATATACTCTCACTGAGTGCATTCCTCTTTTAGAAATAAATACATCAGCTTGTTTAAAATCATCTACACTACGATTCCATAAAAATCACATGCAATCGAGGGCTTACCCTTTAATCTCTTCCCCAAAACATATTCAAACTTCGCATGATATAGACAACTCTTGGCCGAAATGACTTTAACCATATAAATCGTGAAAGGTTGATGCAGGCTCACCCTGCAATACCCAGGACATTCAAATAATAATGCATATCAAACATGCTACTCAGCTGTTCTCCAACTCAAAAACACTAATCCCTGGTACATTTCTTTTCATAGCAACCATTTATTAAGCGTCAAGTTGTCAAACAACTCAAATGTTCCCACAATCCATATTCCATATCTCATTAGTCCCTCAATTCCATTCTACCGCCACAAATTCACATGTCTTTTATATTGGGTACAATTATAAGCCAACAAAAGAAATATGCTCTTGTTCCTTTAATACAATCTTAACATTATTTACTCAATCAACCAATAGTAATTATCATACCATCCATCTTTACTCAAATTCGTGATGCGCCCCGTTCCATTAGTTTTGGTATTGGTTCATTAAATCAATACATTGACAATCGAGCCCAGCATATGTCAGCAACGCACTTACCTTTCTCATCGCCTTTCAACGCTTTGTCTTTAAAAATTGATGCCAACTGCTTGCATAACCCGGATCCTTTCTTCTTCATGCATTTACCCTCAATGAAATCTGCAATTCGATCACATCTAATGCCTACAGAGTCTATATAATAATTTGCCCAGAATTTTATCAGACAATTGTATCCATGAGAATTCATTACGCGCTCAACAATTCTCACATCTTGCTCATTGGCTTTGTCATTAAACACATGAACTGGTTTAATTACAATAAAAAAATCACACACTAATTCTGTGATTTCATATAGTTATATTAGACAGGATTCAATAGCAATATGCATTAACATGACGTGAACAGACAGTAAAGGAAACCCCAATCCATTTCCATGAATCAATGCTGACTTCTGCTCTGCATTTGGTGCAAAATTGCTCTCTCGGCATTCTTAATGTATTTGCATTCAGTTCATTCAATTGCTCTCTGGCATTTTACAAATTGATTCCTTCAAAATGATGATAGTTAAACCGGCATACCCAGAATCTCTACTGAGCTAAGAATATAAAAATGTCATTCCAAATTCATTCCAAGTGATTCCATTCACTGGGCAATTTCAACAGAGATACATGCGGAAGCTTCCGAACAGAAATTAAAATCCAAACCAATTCAATTAATCCAGAACTTATGAGATATTCTGACTACCATTTAAATCTGATCTCAGCACTAAAAAATGTTGTCCCTTCTCCAGCAATAGCTCTGTGGTGATAATTTAATTTGTATCCTTCGAATTAAAACATACTTGTGTTATCTTGCTTCTTGCCTTTGTGCCTCTGGCCAGCGGAGGGAACATGTGACACATTTTTTCTGGGCAGCTGCTGCAACGTCATACGCGGCCACTTCACTTAAAATAACTCGCTACCACATCAATTCCTTCATATGTTTTGTTTGACTGCTATGCAATTTGTAATAACCAGCGTTTCATTTAATCGACTCACATTCCAGTTTGTAATAACCAGCATTTCATTTAATGCTCCATGCGTTTGTTTGAAGGATAGCGTACTGCATTTCAGAGATGGTCATACAGAATTCCTGGTAATTATATACACTAATGCCCTCTTTCAACCAATAACTAATACATCACTGATACATGAAGTTTTCTCCTTGAAATCGATCCATAGTGATCGAATTTCCAATTCCATGAATTCAATTAAATTTACACTTCGGATTTCAACACACATGTTTATCAATTGCCACAAATAATTGCCAGCAAATCTACTACCACAGATTCATCACTTCAATTCTTTATTATGGGTTTCAATCACTCATAAAGACTCAGCTAAAGCGCATGATTTAACACTCTCAAACCATCACCAGCATTCAAAATCTCACTTATGTAGAATTTAACCATACATAAACCAGCCCATTAAGGCACATAACTCCAATCACACTTTCATAAAAATTTAATATACTTACAAACTGATCTGCTTGACCAAATATTCAACGTTCTCAGCCCTTACAAACTGCGGAAGGCTTACAGCCTTGCTGTTCAAGCCTGCTCTCAATCTCTCCCAACCTCTCACAATCTCAGTCCTATTTATACAATTTTAAAAGTAATCTAATTTAATGCTTTATCCCTTCAGTTCCTCAACAAACCCTTAAGTATCTCAACATCCCTAAAAGATAGATTCTCATCCCTAAAACTTAGAAACTAATTCCAACTTAGCTCCCTCATTAACTCTAAATAATCTAGAAACTAATTTCTCTCACACAATTAATTAATCACTCAAAATAATATTAATATTTACATGAAATTTTAATATTTCTTCAAAACATGAAACCCCCTAGCTTAGGTAAAATACAATGTGTTTTTCAGAGATGATGCTCCTGCATCAGACTCCCCATGTAAGAAAATTCATGACCACCTGTCATAAGTCTGGATATTTCCTCCTGGATCCCAAATTTTATTTTGTAATCTTCCATTGCTTGCCAATTGCTTTACGGTTGTCATTATCTGTTGTTGTCCTCCAGGGTTCCATATTTTGTGTTGTAGTGCTCCACTTGCTCTACCTTCCAAGTCTGCTACAGTCTTTCTCTGGTTGTCTTTCCTTTTCCTTCTTATTGTCGTCTTTCTCTGGGATTATTTTGTCATCAGTTTTCTGATACTTTCAGTCTCTCGGTCTAATAAATCTCTCGGTTGCTTATTTCTAGCTGTCTGCTGAGCTAAGACGGCTTGCTCAGTTTGTACTGTCACCCGCTGACTTCTTGCTTCTATGTTTGTTTCTGTTCTGACTACCACCCGATCATCCATACCCGCTAGTCCTCTGGAACAGAAAAGTTCTTCTTCCTTCATTTGACTACTCAACTCAGTCAAATGTTCTGCAACAATACCTGCATTCACAAAACACTTATTAGAATAAAAATCAGAAGGCATCAGTGCCTTGTCCTCCTTTGCCAGCACTTCAGTATGCTGACTCAATTCCTCTGTGAGACTATCAGTTAGTCCCCTTTCCACATCATCCGTTTGGAAAATCTTCCCCTGTTCTGTGTCTTTCAGCAACTTTTCCTGAACATAGATCCTCTGCTTTTCCAACTCTCTCTTCTGAAGATCTAGCTTCAGATACAACTACACAATCTCACCTGGAGTAGAACTCGGAAATTTTACACAACTTTCCATACCTTCATTTTCTGTTGACCAATCATCACATTCCTTCTCTGAAAGGAATCCTCTACCAGACTTTACCTCAAGAACTTCATTGTCCTTTGTGACAGTTCCATCAGACTGCTCACCATCTATCGCACATCCTGCAAACATACATGAATTGTGAGAAAATTTACAAGGCTTCATAGCCTTACCTGTTTCTCTCATCATTACCTCTTCAGATGCTTCTGAACTATCCCAATAGTTCATGAGATCTTCCTCATTGATCTCTTCACCCAGAATTTCGCCATGTTTTGGGCCACAAATGGAAACATCCATTTTCAACTCATCCTCTCTGAGTTCTCTACAACTCAACATCTGCTCGAGCTTCCTCAGCTCCTCCATCAACTGTATGTTTAACTGCTTTTCTCTTCTTGCATGCAACTTCTGCCACTTTACCTTCTTTCTCATGGCCCAACCATGGGTCTGGTTTCTCACATTTTCCTGCAACAACTCCATTAACAATTCAAGCTGAATTGCTATTTCGACTTTCTCCCGCTCGTACTCTTCATCCATCAACTGTTCACATATACCACTTACCTTGGAATTTTCCCTCTTCCTTCCTCTGTTGAGGTCTTTTCTAGAACCTCTGAAATCACTATCAGCGGTCATCTTCCCCTCCTTTGTGAACTGCATCTGTTCACGTGTGGACTTCGTTTAATCCACTTCTCAATAAACTTCCATACAGAACTTTATTCAACATACTCATATTTACATAAAACCAACATTCATACAGTCAAAAATAATTTTCAGTTTTCAATAAAACCTTCTCGTCCTCATTCAGAAAATAAACATTTTCAATTCAACAAAACCTTTAAAATAAACATTCCACAAAGCTAGGCTCTGATACCAAAAATGATGCAGGCTCAGCCTGCAATACCCAGGACGTTCAAATAATAATGCATATCAAACATGCTACTCAGCTGTTCTCCAACTCAAAAACACTAATCCCTGGTACATTTCTTTTCATAGCAACCATTTATTAAGCGTCAAATTGTCAAACAACTCAAATGTTCCCACAATCCATATTCCATATCTCATTAGTCCCTCAATTCCATTCTACCGCCACAAATTCACATGTCTTTTATATTGGGTACAATTATAAGCCAACAAAAGAAATATGCTCTTGTTCCTTTAATACAATCTTAACATTATTTACTCAATCAACCAATAGTAATTATCATACCATCCATCTTTACTCAAATTCGTGATGCGCCCCGTTCCATTAGTTTTGGTATTGGTTCATTAAATCAATACATTGACAATCGAGCTCAGCATATGTCAGGAACGCACTTACCTTTCTCATCGCCTTTCAACGCTTTGTCTTTAAAAATTGATGCCGACTGCTTGCATAACCCGGATCCTTTCTTCTTCATGCATTTACCCTCAATGAAATCTGAAATTCGATCACATCTAATGCCTGCAGAGTATATATAATAATTCGCCTAGAATTTTATCAGACAATTGTATCCATGAGAATTCATTATGCACTCAACAATTCTCACATCTTGCTCATTGGCTGTGTCATTAAACGCATGAACTGGTTTAATTACAATAAAAAAATCACGCACTAATTCTGTGATTGCATATAGTTATGTTAGACAGGATTCAATAGCAATATGCATTAACATGACGTGAACAGACAGTAAAGGAAACCCCAATCCATTTCCATGAATCAACGCTGACTTTTGCTCCGCGTTTGGTGCAAAATTGCTCTCTCAGCGTTCTTAATGTATTTGCATTTAGTTAATTCAATTGCTCTCTGGCATTTTGCAAATTGATTCCTTCAAAATGATGACGGTTAAACCGTCATACCCAGAATCTCTATTGAGCTAAGAACATAAAAATGTCATTCCAAATTCATTCCAAGTGATTCCATTCACTGGGCAATTTCAACAGAGATACATGCGGAAGCTTCCGAACAGAAATTAAAATCCAAACCAATTCAATTAATCCAGAACTTATGAGATATTCTGACTACCATTTAAATCTGATCTCAGCACTAAAAAACGTTGTCCCTTCTCCAAAAATAACTTTGTGGTGATACTTTAATTTGTATCCTTCGAATTAAAACATACCTGTGTTATCTTGCTTCCTGCCTTTGTGCCTCTGGCCGGCGGAGGGAACGCGTGACACATTTTTTCTGGGCAGCTGCTGCAACGTCATACGTGGCCACTTCACTTAAAATAACTCGCTACCACATCAATTCCCTTATATGTTTTGTTTGACTACTATGCAATTTGTAATAACCAACGTTTCATTTAACTGACTCACATTCCAGTTTGTAATAACCAACATTTCATTTAATGCTCCATGCGTTTGTTTGAAGGATAGTGTGCTGCATTTCAGAGATGGTCATACAGAATTCCTGGTAATTATATACACTAATGCCCTCTTTCAACCAATAACTAATACATCACTGATACATGAAGTTTTCTCCTTGAAATCGATCCATAGTGATCGAATTTCCAATTCCATGAATTCAATTAAATTTACACTTTGGATTTCAACACACATGTTTATCGATTGCCACAAATAATTGCCAGCAAATCTACTACCACAGATTCATCACTTCAATTCTTTATTATGGGTTTCAATCACTCATAAAGACTCAGCTAAAGCGCATGATTTAACACTCTCAAACCATCACCAGCATTCAAAAGCTCACTTTTGTAGAATTTAACCATACATAAATCAGCCCATTAAGGCACATAACTCCAATCACACTTTCATAAAAATTTAATATACTTACAAACTGATCTGCTTGACCAAATATTCAACGTTCTCAGCCCTTACAAACTATGGAAGGCTTACAGCCTTGCTGTTCAAGCCTGCTCTCAATCTCTCCTAACCTCTCACAATCTCAGTCCTATTTATACAATTTTAAAAGTAATCTAATTTAATGCTTTATCCCTTCAGTTCCTCGACAAACCCTTAAGTATCTCAACTTCCCTAAAAGATAGATTCTCATCCCTAAAACTTAGAAACTAATTCCAACTTAGCTCCCTCATTAATTCTAAATAATCTAGAAACTAATTTCTCTCACACAATTAATTAATCACTCAAAATAATATTAATATTTACATGAAATTTTAATATTTCTTCAAAACATGAAACCCCCTAGCTTAGGTAAAATACAATGTGTTTTTCAGAGATGATGCTCCTGCATCAAAGGTACTAATAAAATCAAGAACGGAGATAAATCCCTCACAAGAGATAACATTGCAAGATGTGAAATATTAACATTGCTATAATCAAGATTTGGATTCTAGTCTGGGCAAAAGGGGAGTTGTAAGGAAAATTATCGTGTCACAACTCTGACTACCAAGGACCATAGTATAGGCAATCAACAAGCACTGGATGAATAGAATAGAAAATTGAGTTATGCAAGTGTGCAATTCTGAATTCACATTACTTTTATTAATATTCAAGGAATGGTAAATGCATTAGAAAGATAACCAAATGCAGTACAACTTTATGACAGAGGTTGTAACAGAATAAAATAAATAAAACA
The DNA here is from genome assembly GCA_000404065.3 of Pinus taeda. Taxonomy (NCBI): domain Eukaryota; kingdom Viridiplantae; phylum Streptophyta; class Pinopsida; order Pinales; family Pinaceae; genus Pinus; species Pinus taeda. The sequence goes on along the minus strand of APFE030267385.1, from coordinate 152,000 downwards.
ATATTTCACATAAAAACACACATATATATAATTGACCACATATAATAAGTCATCCTATACATTTGGAAAATAAAATAATATTAAATATATTTTTTTTTTCATGTGAAGTGTTCTTAGCTTTTTTAAGTTACGTTCTCATTAGAATTTTAAAACGAGTGATCATCTATTTATGCGTAAATAATTTGTATATGGTAATACCGTATATTATTAACAGTGTATATTAAACTTGGCAATTATATAATTTGGCAATTAACAAGAATGAATTAAATATATAATGACATATATATAATATTTAGTACACTATTATTACGCTACTAAAAAGTAATACATAACAATAGAGTCGTACATATTGATTTCCTTATTTATGAACCACTTTATTCAAATTTGAAGCTTTGAAATGTGTCCCATTGAATTTTCTCTGTGTAGTAAAAATAGTAAAAATAATTCGATTGGGTCACAGCATGAAGTTGTAGTGGCAGCGAAATGCTCAACAATTACATGAAGAGGTGAGCCGCAATTCTGATGTCGCCGGAGTTGGATGGAAACTTGCCATCAAAGAAGAAGTCGTTATCTCTCGAGTTATCACACTAGCTATGCAAATTATAATGACAATTATCACTAGATATGTGAAGTTTCATTTGATATGCGAGTTATCACCATTTTAAATGTGATCTGTGAAGGATATGTGAGGTATCAAGCATTGTTTGGGGTGATTCGTAGCAGATGGGGCGATTCTTAGAATCACCTCGCCACCAGTCGGGTGGTGGTGGGGCAGTGGCGGGGCGATTATGAGAATCGCCCCACCACCCAGCGATTCTCACATCTATGCTACCAATTTAAATAGTGAACGCAACCTCCAATTCAGCCTATTAGAATAGCACGTAAAGAAGGCTTTAGTGCACATGCAGCTCAAAAAAGATAAGTGTATGTGGCAGAAAATTAAACACAGGTTTGGAGGAAGTTGTCTCCTCTCATCTCCACTTTTTTATGCACATGTACACAACAACACATGTTTGAAAGCTTCCACATGGTCACCATAATAGCTACACACAGATCTTCTACAACACCTTACACAACAGTTGGTTGGCTTGACTGTTCAAGGTGTTAACAGCAGTTTGAGACTCAATTTTATGTGGGAGTTGGGAGGCAATCTTATGTGGGAGTTTTCTTCCTGCTGTTTTAAACGTGCTCTCAAATATTAGTGAAACAACCGTACGGAATCCAAACCATTTTGCTGCACATGCATTCCAATCGTATGCTTCTCCTTCTTGGCAAATTCTCAGCTTAGCCCAATGTTGGAGAGATCTGTCCCAAGTGAGGTGCCAGTCTTGCTTATCTGCTCTCTCAAATATAACATTTAATTAGTCAAACAGATGCCCATACGGGTCATTTGGAGCAGATTTCTATAGTATGGGTTGCGAGCTGCGTTACGAGATGTATTACCTTTTATTGACTCTGCCTCCATCATCCAGTATGTTCCTTCACATAGAGTTTACATTCTACAATGATGAGGAGTGCATTTTTGATGCCAAGGATTCTACGTGGTTGTTAGTTGCTACTCTAATGTCCCAAGTGAATTTTTCATATACTCTTCCTTTTGGTGTTAAGATTATCCATGACATGAACGAATGGCTTGGATGTCCCTCTAATGTTTCATCATAGAACATTTTTTTTAAATCTTCGCATCCAATCTTTAATATAATCACATTTGCAAGAGGTTATTTAAATTACGTTCATGTACTTTTTTATGCTGGTTTCCATCACTTTCTCTTCCCAATTTGCGAAAATCATAAGTATTCTTCCAACCTTTTTCTTGTTGGCTTAATTCACTTTGCTCAATTTTCGAAATTTTATAATCAAGTTGGAACGTGTTTGGAATATACATATATGTCATTGAATATCTTGTCATTTTGATCAGTCGTATCCTCCAAGAGAGTAATATTCCAAATTCCCTTTATAATTTGCTTGCTTTTGAATCCTTCAAGTGATAAAAGAAACCAGTTATTGAATAGTTGCTCATTAGAAGATGTTGTAATAGAGGAGGGGAGACTCATTTCAGTAATCAAAATACAAAGGAAAGGAGGTTCATCAATCACACTTGGCAGTACATCAAATTATCATATGAAGAAAAATATATACACGCAGGAAAAAATAAAGTTCCATGCAGCAATTAGATAACAAGGAAGATTTCACATAAAATTAAAATGTGACTTGATGAATAGTTTTTGCATGCTCTCATGCTAAAGATAGAACCATCTAAAAATTTCTTTGAAGAACAAGAATTGGATGAAGGCAGTGAGTTTTGTGAGCATCTGGTTGAATCCTATTGCGATGTGAATTTCTTGATTCGGGTTGTGCTTTGAATGAAGAAAGAAATTTGATGTTGTATTGCAAGCTTATAAATGTGATCATATGGATGTGCTTATCTAGCTTTCTAAAAGGTATAAGGCAGTAAATTTTCCATGCGCTGCTATAAAAATAAGTATGGTAGTAAGAAAGACTCCCCAAGCTCGGATCAACCCTGCATCTTGTCTAGGGAATTGTTGGAGCTTGACATAGTATAAGAAGAATGGTGGGGTGATTCTCAGAATCGCCCTGCCACCACCCGGGTAGTGGTAGGGCAGTCTCGGGGTGATTCTGAGAATCTCCCCACCACTCGGCGATTCTCACATCTACACTACCAATTTAAACAGTCAACACAACCTCCAATTCAGCCTGCTAGAATAGCACGTAAAGAAGGCTTTAGTGCACATGTAGCTAAAAAAAAACAAGTGTATGTGGCAGAAAATTAAACACAAGTTTGGAGGAAGTTGTTTCCTCTCATCTCCACTTTTTTATGCACATGTATGCAACAACACATGTTTGAAAGCTTCACACAGTCACCATAACAACTACACACAGATCTTCTACAACACCTTACACAGCAATTGGTTGGCTTGATTGTTCGAGGCGTCAACAACAGTTTGAGACTCAGTTTTATGTGGGAGTTGGGAGGTAGTCTTACATGGGAGTTTGCTTCCTCATGCACCTATCATCAATCACACTTGGCAGTCCATCAAATTAGCACATGAAGAAAAATATATACACGCGGGAAAAAAATAAAGTTCCATGCAACAGTTAGATAACAAGGCAGATTTCACATAAAATTAAAATGTGACTTGATGAATAGTTTTTGCATGCTCCCATGCTAAAGCTAGAACCATCTGAAAATTGCTTTGAAGAACAAGAATTGGATGAAGACAGTGATTTTTGTGAGCATCTGGTTGAATCTTGTTGCGATGTGAATTTCTTGATTTGGGTTGTGCATTAAATGAAGAAAGAAATTTGATGTTGTATTGAAAGCTTATAAATGTGATCCTATGGATGTGCTTATCTAGCTTTCTAAAAGGTATAAGGCTATAAATTTTCCATGTGCTGCTATAAAAATAAGTATGGCAGTAAGAAAGACTCCCCAAGCTCGGATCAACCTTGCATCTTGTCTAGGGAACTGCTGGAGCTTGACATAGTATAAGAAGAATGCAATCGAGGGCTTACCCTTGAATCTCTTCCCCAAAACATATTCAAACTTCGCACGATGGAAAACTTACTAGGTGACTTGTGTAAGATGTCAAAGTTGAGAAGACTGTCACTGCAATGCTCTCACTTGGTTAAAATGGGGAGCAGTTTTTGTGATCTTCAAAATCTGAGGTATCTTCAATTGTGTGGGTGCAATAAGCTAGAAGAACTTCTACATTTGCGATTTATGGTTGTCCCATGCTGAGGCATCTTCCCAAAGAATTTGGTTGCAGAGGGGCATTTCCTTCATTGGAAATATTTTCTCTTGCTCTTTTACTGGAATTGGAAGAGTTACCAGTGGTAGAAGTGGAGGCAATGCCTTTACTCCAAGTTTTGACTATAATGGTATGTCCTTCTTTAAAAATATTATTAGAAAGTTATTTATGGTTAAAAACACTTAAAACAATAAAAATTTACAGTGACTCAATATTAATAAAAAATTTAAACAATTTTAATGAAAATAAAATAAAGGTGGTGACAAATCCTGTGCACAACATTCAAAAAGTTCTAGAAACTGTATCAATTATTAGCGAAAGTGAAGACAGTTCTAGAATTGGCTCTTATAGCACGGAAACTTGGGGAAACGATGATTTTCTATCCATTATGACTCCCCTTTATGAGACATATTGAATATATATTTTGTACGAGACTTTCCCCTTATTGATAGACGTTCAATATATATCTTTTGTATGAGATTTTTGGGTGTAAATTCAGTATATATATGAATGAAAATTGTAATATTAGCGAAGGTTTTGTGTTTTTCTTTTGTGATTTTGACGTAAATCATATATTGATTAGATTTAAATGTTATTGAAAAACTATAAAATAATACTTTTTTAAGTGAGTAATATTATTATTGGATTTAAATGTTATTGGAAAATTATAAAATAATAATTTGTTAAGTGAGAATAATGATAGGAGATATATTTATAATTGAGTAGAGTATAATGTAAAATGCTATAAGATAACAAATTTAATTAAGCTATTTTAATATATAATTTTTATTTGTGAAAAAATAGAATGTTTCTCTAAATTGTAATATATATTTCTAAAATTTTAATAATTATGAATAATAATTGGTTCAAGGATTTCATCTTATGAATTTTTGTTTGTAATTCACAAGGCTCAGTCATTTGAGCTAACTCACTATATTGGATGTGTCATTGTTTATACTATATGAATTACTAAGTTTTTCATTATAAAGCTCAAACCAAAGACTCTTACCATTATTTTTGAATTTACAAGAACAAAAACATGCACACTAATAACATGCATTGTCTTTTATTTACATAAAACCCTAACTATGCAAGACTTCCCTCACCTTTACATGTTTGGAAATGAAATCTTAACCTTAACACCTATCTTAACATTAACATATATCTTCCTCTCCAACCATGGCAAAGGCCCATGGTTCATCTCCTTCTTTAAAAACTACTTAGTGAAGATAGTTTTGGTAGTTATTTTTATAGGTTTTATAGTAAACAAACTTGGGGAAACTAGGATCTCTTATCCTTTACGAAGTCCTTTATTGACATATGTTGATATACATTTTAGGAGGTGGTTTCAACAACCGAGATTCTCCACAAATAGAACACGATGTTTTACATTATTAACATGGAAAATCCATAGGAAAATATTTCCTACAAACTTAACCGCACACTAGTCCTTTGACCCGGTGGTTTTTTTAACACAGAGAATTGGTGTATTTCCAATAGAGGTTATTGGGCCTAAATAATACATGGAAACAAACCTTACAAACATGGCACGAAACTTATTTAATTGCACGTGGAAACCAGTGGTTTTTACTATCGGTGTTTCCAACCATCAGCAGACAATCCTAAGCCCAAACAATCAAGCACTCTATGATACAGTGGACATGCCAGGCTATAGGACGCAACATATAAAACATTGCATCATATAGTTCCCATTGCAAATCATAATCGACACTTTCCCTCAAAGGATATCAAAGTCCAGACAACTGCGATAGCAGTGGACCCGTCAGGGTTATACAAGATGGAAGCAGAAAATATTGTGGAAGAAGACAATGATGAAACTCTAGAGGACGAAGAGTTTGGATTACGTGACATTGTTGATTAAATTTAAGTTATGCTTAGAAATCAAGCTTTGTAATGTTTTGAATTTGACATTTTATGAGAAGAATAAACACTCAATTAAGGTTGTTATGCATTCAATATTTGTAATATATGATTTTCGCATTAATTTTTAAGTTAATTATTATTTTTTGAAAAAAAGTGATTTTTTTTTTTTTTTACATGAAATTCATAAAAAAACTATTATTTAACCATTTTTAGTTAAATTTTTTGTATAAAAATTGTGCTTTTGACATGTCAATTCCAGCAAAAAATTATCAAAACGTATAGTTTTTTAGTTATATTTATGTTAAAAATGGTTACTTTTATGTTCATTGTTAAAAAAAATGTTTTCTAGAAACAATTATTTCATGTGGATTGAAAAATTAATTAAGGATGTATAAATATGTAGAATATCGAAAATTCAAAATATCGACCTTCTAATTTAAAAATGAAAACAATAAAAACCTCACTACAAAAAAAATTAAAAATTAAAATAAAAAACAAGAAAATATGAAGAAAACGACCACTTCAAAAATTATTAAATTTACAAAATAATTATTTACATTTCATACATTATAAAAAAATTTAAAGTCAAAAAATAGGTCTTTTAAAAAAAGGGTCTAACGCAGTATACCCACTTTTTTAAATCAGCATGAAAATCACTATCATTCTAAAACATAATGTACATAAAAAAGATAAAGTGCCAAAAACTATGCTCTAAAAAAAACATGTGTGTTCTGCATCACCCCTTTTCAAAATCAAGTCACTTTTTCGCTATCTCTACAGAACAGGTAACAGTATCCGTTCTCATTTCAAAGTTTACATTGTTCTTTGATGAAACTTATAATGAAATATTTCAACTATGAGGGTCGGTTTTCTTGCCTATATGCCTATCATATCAGATTGTTGATGCACTTTACCAGCGTGAGAATGATGAATCTCCCCTACTTCATGTGCCAAAATATTGAAAAGATGACCACCCTAGTACAACAAAAGACTGCTCAGCAGCAGTTTAATAGTATATATCATTTTTCTCACATTAAAATTGTGGTCATGCATCAACTTTGTTTGTAAGGTATCTCATGGGAGGATTTCATTTCTCATGATTTCTTCACAGCTCCTTAGGGACCTCCAGAGGCTTTTCATGAGACAGGTGGACCTTCACATCAGCAGGAGGGTTACGAGACACAAATCGCTAGTGTGCAGGTGTTTATCACCTATCAAAAGGGCACTAGACGGTTGTTTGCAGCAGCAACGCGAGTATTATCTCCACCCGGGGTGGAAGGGGTCTCGCTTCCTTCATCAGCACAATAGGTTCAGGACAAGGGCAAGAGGCCATTACATGATGAGGGGCCTTCAGGTGAGTAGGACACCGATTTCATTCTCATTCAAGATGATGACACTGATTTGGGCCCACAAAGCTCAAACCTCAAGGAGGTCATCCAAGAGAAACAGGTGGACATCAATGCTTTGTCCCTCAACTTAGAAAGATCTAAGTGGATAATAAAGTACCTCGAGAAAAGAAGCAAGTAGCTAGAGGACCAACAAACCATTATGGAATTGCAAAACATACGAGAAATTCGCCAAGCTGCCAAGAAGAGGAAAGTGAAGCTCACATCGCTTGAGAAAGAAATCAATGCCGATCGAGAATCATGGCTTTAGATAGTGAACATCCACTTAGAAAGGTTGCTAGAGAAGGCTAATAGGGAGAAAGCAATGTTGAGGCATATGGTCTACCATTACATGGCGAAGAATAAAAGTTGCAAAGCAAGAATCAGAATCTTGAAAGCAAAGTTGAATAGGGCATCGAGGAGGCGAAAGGAGCAATATAGACTTAAGATATTGGCTGAGGTTTCCTTGGCCCAACATAGCACCCGATGGAGAACACTCAGCCCAAATTTCAAAAAATTTGAGGCAATTTTTGCATTTTTGAAATTTTTGGGCCAAAACACAGGTTTTTCTACCCAATGTGTCGCGCCACCTAGCGCTCGCTTTTGATGGAGGCCTCCTTTTGAAGAAAACTCAGCATTTTTAGATTTTTCATGGATAAATATGCATGCCCACCAATGGAAAAGAAATTTTAACAAGTTTTGAACCCCCAAAAAGGTCAAAAACACCCTAAAAATGACCTTTCTGCCTCTATTTGGACACACAAGAAGTAGTGTTGGGAAAACTCAGTTTTGGAGGGGCAAATGGAGGCCAAAGTAAAAAATTCTACTTGTTCTAGAAAGTCGACAAGTAGACCTTTACAACGAGCACATTTGGAGTAGCTTTGGACATCGGGAAGGCCTCCAAAAGTGGCTGCAAATAGACGTTATGCATAGGGAAATCAGAGCGGTGCATTGGGGAAATTTTGCTCAGTTTGACCAAGTATACTTTGTTTTTCACCTAGTCACTTGACAGTTTGACTTTTCTCCTTCTTAATGTCAAACTTATGATGTAATTTAATGTAAATTTATGGATCTAGATGTAATTATGTTAAATTTTCACTCATGGAAGTAGATTCATCTATCAAAAAGTAGTTTGCAACTGAATGAATTAGTTCCCTAGTTTCTAGAGGCAAGTTGTTCCACTCCCTAATTTTTGGTTCTCAATTTAGAATTAGTTGGAACAGATCCTAAACTTATGAGCTCGACCCCTAGAGGCTAGGATGAGTTATGGTTTTTATATATCTTGTGAGACTTTAGTCATTAGCATGGTTGGACTTTTGAGAAAGCTTGGAGCTTCATTGTATTCACATTTTAGCAGTTTTGGCTAAGGAATAGAGACCAGGGTTTGCAGCACTCTTTGGGATCCATGTGGAATTTTGTTTTGGTATAGTGCTTTCTACTATAATTGTGAGTTCACTTGTCTTTTATGTATGTCATTATCTATCTTGTTTCTTGTTAACTAAAACAAACAAAAATATAGGTAGAATCCATTGAAATTGCAGTGCTCTACCTAGGGTTTGCTTAGTTATTGATGTTTTTGGTTGTTTGAAGAGGACCCCTAAGGTTTTCTTGCTCTCTTCAACTGCTCACCTATCTAATCTCTCCATATCATTCAATTTGAAGTGCCAAATCAGTTGCCTAGCTTTCCCCATAGAGATCTCTGCAAAACTGAGCCTCATTCCCTAGACCCAAATCTGCCTTTCCATCTGAGCCAACAAAAACATCATTAAATTAAATAAAACTCTTTTACACACATACTTAGCCTAAGATCAGTCATCATATTAGTCATCCCAAGCCCTTATTGATCATACTTTTCTTAGATTGACAGGAGAGAGCCCTCCCGACCTGGTAGTGCTAGCTACTAGGTTAAGCCTGGTCTGATGTTACCCTAGATCCTACCTTTCTCATCCTAAGGTAGATTTAGGCCCTAACATAGTGGCAGTCATACTGTGGAAGAAATTTTTTGTTTGTTAGTGTTCTTCGTGTTATATTGGATCGCTGGGAAGTGAAGAAAAATCCTCTTCAAATCCTTTCCAAATATGAGAACATCAAGCAGAATGTTGGCGAGTCTGTTCAAGATTATTGTATTAGATTCAATTCTGTTTACAATGCAATTCCCGATCATATAAAGCCACCTATGGGACTGGCTTTGATTAAGTTTCCAGATGGTTTTGATCCATGGCCTATCAATTAAGAGAAAGAGATCCGACCACTTTGGAAGACATGCAGAAAATTGTGATCAATGTTGAAGCAAATCTACTTGCCAAGAGAGCTAGAACAAAGGCTGAAAAGAAGGTAACAATAAAGCAAGAGGTTTCCACTTCAGATCAAGTGCTCTGGAAGATGGAGAAGATGTTTGACAGATTGACAATTGACAAGCCTGAACCACAAGTCAAAAATCCCAACTTCCTTGGTCAGCAACAACCACAATTTAGAATTAAGAAAAGAGAGCAGCGAGCATAAGACCAAGCAGCACAACAACAGGTGAAGACACCATTACAGCAGAATTTTGTACATGATCTGGAATCAGATGAGGAGGAGAATGTAATTGGAGAGGAGAATCATTTCTTTACACCTGATGATATGCCAATTTTTATCACTAAAGATGAGGAGTATTCTAAGAATTCAGCCATACAAAGGGATGAAAATTTCATCTTGGAAAATGAAATAGTTCTTGAGGAGGAATATGATGAATATCAAAGAGGATACATGGGTGCTTTGTCGACCCAGCAATGACAATATTCACTCAGAAGTAGAGATGTGCCCATAAATCCAATTCAGAGAAGGAAGGAGACAACAGTGCCAAAAAATGATCCTCTCGTTGCACAGAAAAAGGGAAAAGAGACAGCTGATCCTACCACTAGCAAAATGCCATCAGCAAATGAAAGATCCAATCAGCCAAGTGTATCAAAGGAGAAAACTGAAAAGAAGGATGTTTCGGCGAAAGAGGTAGACAAAACTTCAGTTTTTAACTTAGAAAATGAAATTTCCAAGTTAAAATTATCTATTCCTCTCACTGAGCTGATGAAAAACACTAGCTATAAAGGTCAGGTGTCTAAAGTTTTGAATTTAGATCCATTATCTGATATGGTAAATGTAGAGGATGATCAACCTGAGTTGATTTTTGGTCCAGCATTGGAAGGTCAATCTCAAGATAATGATGTAGCTCCTTTTTGCATCAGCCTTAGGGTGAATGATTATGTGTTAAACAATGCTATGTTTGATTCCAAAGCCTCCTATAATCTCATGCCTAAGGCCATCATGGAGAAATTGGGATTAGATATCATCAGAAAGTACCATGACCTTTTCTCTTTCGATTCTGGTAGAGTAAGATGAAATGGTCTTATGAAAGATTTGGTGGTCAGTTTGGATCAGATTCCGACTAAAAATGTCTTGATGGATGTGTTTGCGGTGGATATACCTCCTAGATTTGGCATGCTTCTTTCTAGATCTTGGGGAGAAAATATTAAAGGGACAATGCAGCTTGATTTCTCCTATGCTACCGTTACCGTGTTTGGTCAAATGAAGAAATTATACTAGGAGCAAAAGATGAAGTACATGATTACTAGCAAGGAGAAACCGGTAAATCATCCAATCAACTATGTACATACTGATTTAGAGTCATTTGTTTTGTATTCAGATAGCTTTAATGATGTAAATAGCTAAGTAGTTGAATTAGAAGACATTCCAAAGATCACTGAAAATTTCAGAGAGCTCTTAAAGAAAGAAAGACAAAGACTTGATAGTACCGCTGAGCAATTAGCCTTCCAACATTAGCAACATATTAATGGACAGCAAATAGAGTTTCAACATTTGGAAGAGGATGAAGCAGGCCTATGGAGCATGGATTTTCATGGCACCGTAGGAAGGGAAGGTGCTGGAATTGACATTCAGATACACAACCCTGTTTTTTCCCCAAACAAAGTGCCAAGCAATGTAAGGGTCTGTCCTTATAAACTAGATTTTGACTGTTCAAATAATGAGGCTGAATATGAGGCTTCAATTGTTGGTTTTTAAATGTTAAAAGGATTTCAGGGTATGGCGACTCTGAGTTGGTTATCAAGCAAGTGAAAGGCGAATACCAAGCTAAGAATCCTCGAATGCGGGCCTACCACAATGTAGTGTTAGATATCTTGAGAGTATTTTCATAGTACACTTTGACATGTGTCCCTCACGTTCAGAATGTCATTGTAGATTCACTTGTAGCAGCAGCAAGTAATTTGAAAATTCCGATGAATTCAAACAAGAAGTTTGAGATTCATGTGAAACATCAGCCACCTGTCCCCAACAATCAAAGGTATTGGCAAGTGTTTCAAGATGATGAAGAGATTGATGAATTTCTGCAAAATGAAGGTAAATTCAAAGACACTTCTATTGATGTGGAGTATGATGATGGTAAGGTGTATATAGAAGTCAATCAGATGGAAGTTTTGCAGCTAAAAGACAATGTCATTCCTAAAGGTCTAATACCTTTAGAGGAGTTGTTCGATCAGGATGATGTGGCCCGAAAACCGAGCTTGTTGCCAATAGAGAAAGGAGTTGAGGATGTGAACATTGGATCAGTTGAAAATCCTAAAATGGTGAAGTTATCAAAATCATTGCCTCCACAGGTAAAAGCAAAATATATCAATTTACTATCTTCTTTTACTGTTGTATTTGCTTGGGATTATTCAGATTTGAAGGCATATGACACAAGCATAATTCAGCATATCATCCTGATCAAGCCAAATCAAAAGCCTTTTCGTCAAAAGCTAAGAAGAATAAATCCAAAGTTGTTGCCCTCAATTGAGAATGAAGTGAATCGGTTGTACAAAGCTGGTATTATTATCCCCATAAGATTTTCAGATTGGATTTCAAATTTGGTGCCCGTGCGCAAGAAAATAGGTGAGATTCAGTTATGTATTGATTTTAGAAATCTGAATAAAGTATCTTTGAAAGATAATTATCCATTGCCTAAGATGGATCACATACTTCAGAGGGTAGTTGGGGCATCCCGCATGTCACTACTTGATGGGTATTCGGGTTATAACCAAATTCTGGTCCATGAGGATGATAGAGACAAAATGGCATTCACCACTCCGTGGGGAACTTTTCACTATGCAAAGATGCCTTTCAGATTGAAAAATGCTTGTGAAACCTTTCAGCGAGCGATGGATATCGCATTTGCTAATGAAAAAGACATTTTTCTAGTTGTTTATCTTGATGATTTGACAGTTTTCTCTAATTCTAATGAAGAACACCTTTATCATTTGAAGATTGTATTTCAGCGGTGTAGGAAGTATGGTATATCTCTCAATCCAAAGAAAAGTATGTTTGCCATGGATGAAGGCAAGCTTCTCGGTCATATTATATCAAAGGAGGGCATCCACATTGATCCAACTCAGGTGGAAGCCATTCAAAAGATTGATTTTGCACGAAATAAGAAGGAAATCCAATCATTCAATGGTAAGATGAATTTCTTGCATCACTTTGTGCACAATATTACAGAACATTTAAGGGAAATCACAAACATGCTCAAGAAAGATAGTGTAGTGAAGTAGACCGAGGATGCAATTAAGTCTTTCAATTTGGTGAAATTGGCCCTTTCTTCAGCTCTGATTTTGATCATCTCGGACTATACTCAATATTTCATTTTGTTTTCATTTGCCTTCGATCATACTATGGCAGCTGTCTTGATGCAGAAAAGAGACCAGCTTGAGAAACCCATTTCTTTTTTTAGCAGAACTATAAGGGATGTGACATTAAAGTACAATATTATTGAAAAGAAAGCTCTCGCTTTAGTAAAGGCATTGAAATATTTTTGGGTTTATATTCTGCATTCTCACATCCTTGCTTATGTCCCTAACACTATTGTTAATGATGTCTTAGTGCAAATAGATCCAGAGGGGAGAAGAGGCAAATGGATTTCTACCTTGTTGGAATATGATGTGGAGATCAAATTGACAAAGCTCATCAAAGGATAGGGGCTGGCTAAACTAATGGTTGAGTCAAATATGCACACCTTGGACATTAATCTCATTGCTGCTATGTCCGAGGAAGAAGAAGAGAGTCTGCCCACTCAGCTATCAGAAAATTTTCTTCTTTCTCCTTGGTATTCAGACATTGTTTATGTACTCCAAAATCTTTCATCACCACCTGGAATGGCTAAAAACAAAAGTAGGACCCTAAAATTGAAGGCTGCCAAGTTTTGTATCATGCATAATGCACTCTATTGGAAAGATCCCAGTGGTGTCTTTCTCAATTGTTTGATTGAAGAAGAGGCAAAACATGTTATGGAAGACTTTCACAAGGGAGATTGCGGAGGCCATCTTTTCTAGAAGACAACAGCCAATAAAATTTTGAGAGTGGGATATTATTAACCAGCTCTTTTTGCTGATGTGTACAAAATAGTAGCAAGCTGCCACGAATGTCAGATTGTTCAAGGTAAGAGGAAATTGAAACCTTTACCTCTGAAGCCCATTGAAGTAAGTGCTCCATTTCAGCAGTGGGGTTTGGATTTTATTGGTGAGATCCATCCTTCTTCTTCACCATAGCACAAATGGATCCTCATAGTGATAGATTATTTCACCAAATGGATTGAGGTGATTCCCACAAGGTAGGCCACTGATTCGGTAATCATTTCATTTCTTGAAAACAACATTTTGTCTCATTTTGGCTATCCAAATAAACTGATCACTGACAATGCAATAGCCTTTAAATCTAAAAGAATTATTGACTTTTGTCATAAGTATCAAATCACTTTGGGGCACTCAACTACCTATTACCCCCAAGGTAATGGATTGGAAGAATCCTCAAATAAATATTTAGTCAACATTATCAAAAAGATACTGGAAACAAACAAGAAAAGTTGGCACAAAAAGCTGGTCAATGCACTTTGGGAAGACAGAGTAAGTCAAAATAAATCTATAGGCATGTCTCCTTTCGAGCTCGTGTATGGTGTGGACATGTCTTCCTGACCTCTCTTGCAGTCCCGATTGTTAAACTCCTACAAGAAGCAGGCAGCAAAGATGATCATTTGTAGCAGAGAATCAATCAAATGATTCATTTACAGCAAACTAGAGAGGAGGTATTTCAGAACACTTTCAAGCTGCAAGAGAGAATCAACAAAATATATGATCGAAAGGTAAAGGCAGAAAAGTTTCAAATAGAAGACATAGTGCTGAAATGGAATGCAAGGAACGAAGAAAAAGGCAAGCATGGCAAGTTTAAAAATCTTTGGAAATGACCTTTCAGGATTACTGCATATCGGGGCCAAAACGCTTTTCTATTGTAAGAAATGAATGGAGAAGACTATCCCGGTGGGCTGGTCAATGGTTGGCTACTCAAATAGTACTATTTGTGAAGCATTTTCTGATGTCATATGTATCATTGTACATACCGATTTGCTTAAATTCCATTGCAAGTGTGTACTGTTTTCATTCTTTCAGTTTGGGGCTCGAGGTGAAGGCTATAAAACTGAGGTTTGATTTCAATTTTGGTTTAGTTTGTTTGAGTCAGGTCTTTCAGTGGATTTCAGTCTTGAAATTTGGTCAATTTTGAGTCACATTTCAGTCCTAAAATTGAGTCAAGAACCTGGTTTTTGTTTGTTGAAGTTATTGACTCCATAGCCCAATGGACAAAGGCATTGCTTGCTTTCCCAGAGATCTATAGTTCTTGGCACCTCCAAGGATCTACCATCCCCATTGGAGCCAATGTTAGTGTTGGTATCTTCATCCCTCCATCAGAGATCAAAATCTTTTGTTGCATTGCATATTAGGTGTCTCGCTCAGTCAGTTTCATTCCATTAGGAGCATGGATCATCTAACGGTAGTGTCTTGTTGTACATTTTCCCTCATGTCCTTTACCTGTTGGTCCATTTCCATTCATCAAGATCATCTGCAAGCACTTTTTGTCTTTAAATTTTCTAGAGTCATTTATAGGGTTTTAGTTTCATTAGGTCTAGGGTTTCATCAAAAGGGTCTTCAAAATGTCCAATAACATCTAGCAGGTACATGAAGAGGTTGAATAAAGTTCTAGTACCAATAAATTTCATAATCAATTGCTCAGAAATGTATTTTTCCTCAAAACCCTGTTTTGAGGAAAAACATAGTATTTTAGGTTTTTGTTGTATAAATTCATGTAATTTCAGTTCTCTTGTATGTAAATTACTTCAGTGGCAACCCTGGTCACCTTGCCAAGCTTCAGCAGCTCCATCCCCTATAAGGCAAACAAAAAAATCAATTCATTCATTTCATCAAAGCCACAAATAAAGTAAACTACCCAAAAATAGAGTTGAAAAAGTAAGTCACATTGCAAACATCATAAAAGTGGGCTTTATGAAGGAAAAATCAAAAGCTCTTGTATATAAATCATCTTTACAATTCAAAAAGCTCATTGGCACTCAAAGAAGAAAGATTGAGCAAAGTGAAGGTCATGTTGGAGAAAGGAAGCAAAAATTGCAACAAAGAGTTCCAGTTTTGGAGGCGCGGTGCATTGGGTGAGAGGCATGGTGCATACAAGTGGCATGGTGCATTAGGCCACCCTCCACAATGTTAAATTTATACTGGCGCGGTGCATACGAGAGGTACGGTGCGTTGGGTTTGTGGCGTGGCACATAAAGTTGCCAAGCCCGATTTCATCATAAACTCCATCAAATTGCCAAAATTGCTCAAATCTTCTAGTGTGCAAGTAAGTCAAACCCTTTTCCTTGTTAGTGAAAGAGTTTTTCTTAAAAATTTATGGTGGTTTAGTTTGAAAAAAATCAAACTCTACTTCCTTGCAATTTCTCAAAAAACGATTGCCTAGGGTTTGCATTTGTCATTTTGCTGCCAAGTCCACTCCACCATTCCCTTACACTTTGACTCCTCCATTTATTTTCCCATTTCATCCACTCATTCCCTAACTCTCATATTCCTAAAAAACAAATCATTCACCCCTATCCCCAATTCCCATTTTCCCAAATCCTAACTACAAAATCCCCAAACCTTAATTGATGTCCCTAAGCTTACATATTATTCCCTAATCCCCTATTTCCAAAAAAACCTGTCATAAATTCCCGAAATCCCTCTTACCCTCTCCCTTCACAGTCCCTCATACATTCTTACCCTTGGTGGTTGAAAACTAAAAAAAACATAAAAATATTCACACTCATCAAGAAAACTCACACATTAGCAAACATGGAGTCTAATCCTTCATATGATCGAGATGAAGAGACACACAGTGACTCTCCTACATAAATGCATGCACCAAGGAGACCCCACAAGGGTGGCAAACATATATGAGAGGAGCGTACTACACTTGCCAATCTGCAGGCTTGCCCTCTTGGCATCACATGCTTCCAACACCAATTTTGTTATCAGTTCTGTGAGATGGTTTCTAGAGTCCAGTGTCATCATGAGTTGGCTAGGTTATTTGTGCTTCATCTACATAATGTCCAAGGCACTCTAGCTGTTGTAACATTCACCTTAACACCGGAGTCTATTTTTCTAGCAACCAGCATTCCTAATATTAGAGAGTAGTGGAATAAAAGGCAGCAAATTGACAGGAAACATTATGAACCATACATCAAGCCCGGTTATTTGAGACAACTCAGCAAAGTTTTTCCCTTTCAGTACCTGAAAGATTCATATGCTCCTTTGATGAAATGTATAATGAAATATTTCAGCTGTGAGGCTCGGTTTTCTCACCTATATGCCTATCATATCAGATTGTTGATGCACTTTACCAAGGTGAGAATGATGAATCTCCCCTACTTCATGTGCCAAAATATTGAGAAGATGACCACCCTAGTACAACAAAAGACTCCTCAGCAGCAGTTTAACAGTATATATCATTTTTCTCTCATTAAAATTGTGGTCATGCATTATCTTCATTTGCAGTGCATCTCATGGGAGGATTCATTTCTCATGAGTTCTTCACAGCTCCTCTGGGACCTCCAAAGGCTTTTCATGAGATAGGTGGACCTTCACATTAGCAGGAGGGTTATGAGACACAGACTGCTAGTGTGTCGGTGTTTGTCACCTATCAAAAGGGCACTAGACGATTGTTTGTAGTAGCAAAGCGAGTATTATCTCCACCCAAGGTGGAAGGAGTCTCACTTCCTTCATGAGTATAGCAGGTTCAGGACAAAGGCAAGAGGCCATTACATGATGAGGGGCCTTCAGGTGAGCAGGAGACTGATTTCATGCTCATTCAGGATGATGACACCGATTTGGACCCACAAAGCTCAAAGCTCAAGGAGGTCACCCAAGAGCAATAGGTGGACATCAATGCTTTTTCCCTCAACTTAGAAAGAGCTAAGTGGATAATAAAGTACCTAGAGCAAAGAAACAAGCAGCTAGAGGACCAACAAACTATTATGTAATTGCAAAACATACGAGAAAAACGCCAAGCTGCCAAGAAGAGGAAAGTGAAGCTCACATCGCTTGAGCAAGAAATCAATGCCAGTCGAGAATCATGGATTGAGAGAGTGAACATCAACTTAGAAAGGTTTCTATAGAAGGCTAACAGGGAGAAAGCAATGTTGAGGCATATGGCCTACCATTACATGGCAAGGAATAAAAGTTGCAAGGCAAGAATCAGAAGCTTGAAAGCAAAGTTGAAGAGGGTATCGAGGAGGCGAAAGGAGCAAGATAGACTTAAGATATTCACTGAGGCTTCCTTGGCCCAACACAGCACCTGATGGAGAACACTTAGCCCAAATTTCAAAAAATTTGAGGCACTTTTTGCATTTTTGAAATTTTTGAGCCAAAACACAGGTTTTTCTGCCCAATGCGCTACGCCACTTGGCGCTTGCTTTTGATGGAGGCCTCCTTTTGAAGAAAACTTAAAATTTTTGTATTTTTCATGGATAAATATGCATGCTCACCAATGGAAAAGAAATTTTGAAGTTTTGAACCCCCAAAAAGGTCAAAAACACCCTAAAAATGACATTTCTACCTCTATTTGGACATACAAGAAGCAATGTTGGGAAAACTCAGATTTGAAGGGGCCAATGGAGGCCAAATTCAAAAATTCCACTTGTTCTAGAAAGCAGACAGTCAGATCTTTCCAACAAGCACACTTGGAGTAGATTTGGACACCGTGAAAGCCTTCAAAAGTGGTTGCAAATAGGCGCTATGCATAGGGAAATCAGTGCAGCACATTGGGGAATTTTTTCTCAGTTTGACCAATATACTCTGTTTTTCGCCTACTCACTTGACAATTTGAATTTTATCCTTCTTAATTTCAAACTTATGATGTAATTTAACATAAATCTATGGATCTAGATGTAATTATGTCAAATTTTCGCTCATTGAGATAGATTCATCTTTCTAAAAGTAGTTTGCAACTAAATGAATCAGTTCCCTAGTTTCTAGAGGCAAGTTGTTCCACTGCCTAATTTTTGGTTCTCAATTTAGAATTAGTTGGAAAAAATCTTAAAATTATGAGCTCGACCCCTAGAGGCTAGGATGAGTTATCGTTTTTCTATATCTTGTGATTTTTCAGTCATTAGCATGGTTGGACTTTTGAGAAAGCTTGGAGCTTCATTGTATTCACATTTCAACAATTTTGGCTAAGGAATAGAGACCAGGGTTTGCAACACTCTTTGGGATTCATGTGGAATTTTGTTTTGGTGTAGTGCTTTCTTCTATAATTTTGAGTTCACTTACCTTTTATGTATGTCATTATCTATCTTGTTTCTTCTTAACTAAAACAAACAGGAATATAGGTAGAATCCATTAAAATTGCAGTGCTCTACCTAGGGTTTTCTTAGTTATTGATGTTTTCAGCTGTTTGAGGAGGATCCCTGAGGTTTTCTTACCCTCTTCAAATCCTCACCTATCTAATCTCTCCATCTCATTCAATTTGAAGTGCCAAATCAGTTGCCTACCTTGCCCCATAGAGATCTCTACAAAACTGAGCCTCATTCCCCAAACCAAAATCTGCCTTTCCATTTGAGCCAACAAAAACATCATTAAATTCAATAAAACTCTTTTTCACACATACCTAGCCTAAGATTAGTCATCATATCAGTTATCTCAAGCCCTTATTGATTATACTTTTCTGATATTGACAAGAGAGAGCCCTCTCCCGACCTAGTAGGGCTAGCTACCAGCTTAAGCATGGTCTGATGTTACTCTAGATCCTACCTTTCTCGGCCTGAGGTAGATTTAGGCCCTAACAACATCTATATCTTCAACGTCCTCTTTAGCATCCAAATCTATAACCTTCTCAAGCTTCTTATCCTTCTTTTGCGTATGGGCAGCAAAATGCTTCCTAGGTGACTCATGCACTGGCACCGCCTTTTCTACTTGTCTTTCTTCATATTTTGGGTCTCTAACATAGGTGTAGGCTTCGGCCTAGGTGACCTTAGCACTATAGGCATAGGAGTTGGAGCCTCTATGCTCACAACCTCTGGATTAGCTCCTTCGAAGGTGATAGTTCCTCTAATTCTTGCAGTCTTAGCAAGGCTTGGCTATAGGAACCAAGAGAAGAGTTCATCACTGGGTGTGATCTTGTGAATTTGAGCTTAATGGCATGCCTACAATAGGACACATAAATTACTTCCCTTGGGTGCATATAGCATGCTTTTGGGCATGGATTGGTTGTTCATTTATAGGACCAAGGTAGATTATTATAAGAAGTTCATTTATTTCCTAGATGGTGATGGAGAAAAGAGAATCTTGCAAGGAAATAAGAATCCTACATTAGTGAAAATGGTTACAAATATGCAAGCTAAGTGTAACTACAGGAAAGGATGTGTATTGTTTGCAGTTCATGTTTCCAGTGAAAAAAGGAAGGATGTTGAAGATGATGAGGTCTTGAGGAAGTATCCTATCTTAGAGCAGTTTTAGAATGTGCTTACTACAAAGATTCTAGATTTGCCTCCTCATAGAGACGTGGATTTATTTATTGAGTTGGTACTAGGAGAAGCACTAACATAAAAGACATCATACAGTATCAGAACTCCATATTTTTTGGAATTGAAGTTGTATATTAAAGAGATGCTTGATAAGAGATACATAAGACGAAGTTTGTCACCTTGGGGTCCACTAGTGTTGTTAGTAAAGAAGAAGGATGGTACTCTCGTATTTTGCATTGATTACAGGCAGCTGAACAAGGTGACTATTAATAAAAGGTACCCATTGCCTCTGATTAATGATTTGTTTGATCAGCTGAAGGGAAAAGCAATACTTTCAAATATTGATATGAGATCAAGATATCATTAGGTGCAACTCAAAGAAAAGCACATTTACAAGACTTCATTCCTTACAAGGTATGAGAATTATGAGTTTGTGGTGGTTCCTTTTAGTCTTACCAATGCTCTATACACCTTCATGTGTTTGATGAACAATGTGTTACACCCTTATCTGGATAAGTTTGTGATAATAATTGTTAATGATGTATTGGTATATTCAAAGAATGAAGGGTAGCATGAAAAGCACCTTGAAACATTGTTCATATTGTTGAGAGAGCATCAGTTCTATGCCAAGCTCAACAAGTGAAGTTTCTTTTAGACTTAGATTCATTACTGGAATCAAAAAATATTGTTTCCAAGGAAGGGATAGCTGTCGACCCAGAAAATATTAAGGCTATCATGAAGTTGTGAGATTTGAAGAATGTGGATGAGGTCAGATCATTCATGGGACTAGTAGGTTATTATAGACAATTCATCAAGAAATTTTCCAATTTGGACTATCCTATCACCTCTTTGCATAGGAAAGGAAATAAGTTTGAATGGACTGCTAAGTGTGCAAATATTTTTTATCAATTGAAGCATTTTCTTACCAATGCTCCAAATTCGAATATTTCATATCTTGATAAGGGGTTTTTGATTTTCACGAATACCTGTAAGGAAGGACTTGGTGGAGTCCTAAAGCAGTAAGGGTAGATGGTTTGTTATGAATCAAGGAAGTTGAATGATCACGAGCAAAACTAAGTGACTCATGATCTTGAGTTGGTAGCGATCTGATGGGAATGAGATTTTGGGTTTTAATCAAAATCCAATTGTTCATGATCCATCACATTATCGCAATCGCTCAGTTACAAGTTTCATTCCGATGCATTGAATTTGCTAACCTGACATTCCATCCAGACTTGATGAGAGTATGGGCCACTCTGTATCAAATTTCACATCTGATTTATGGAGCTATTTCTTATCAACCATTGGCGAATCCACCATCCTGGTTCCTCTAGTCCTTTGACTCACCAATCTGAAATTAGCCTTCCAGAACCGGTCAGGATATAGATCAGTCTTTATAATCTTTCATGTCTGGACTCTCGAATCTGCTAAGTGTTTTTACACTAGTTCTTAGTGTAATTAGGATTCACTTGCCTTCGATGGAATTACACCTTTCTCAGGCTTACTTCTGCCACACTCTGCCAATACATGACATGCATACATATAACAGTTAAATGGTATTCAATGGATCACCATCGATCCTACTTTGAGACTTTATCCATCCATCCTTTAAATCTATTTTAAAACAGATTTTTCCTTATTTGGCTCCCTTCGTTCAGCTCCGCTAGTCCACGTCCTCCTCGCTTTGCTTTGGATTCATCCCTTTGTCAAAGGGTACTGGATTCTCCTACATCAGACTCTCGAGGCACAAAAATTTATGACCTCCTAATCATATGCTTCTCCTTGTCCTTAACAATTATACCCACTACATTCTTTAGTGGAACTGCCTTCATGGTATTCTATGAGTAGCAACCAAATCTCTGCAACAACAAGTCCTCCCTGCTACCACTTACCTCACCAAGCTCTCCTCTAGACTTGGTATTTTGGCAAGCTCTATGGTTCTCTCCTTGAACCTTTTGCTGACTAACAATTCTACCCAACACTTCTTTTGTTGGAATTGTTATCTCTAAGACAACTCTACCCACAATCGCAATTGTGGAGCTGCCTCAACAACTTCTACCCAACCATGGTTGGAAGTTGTTCTAAGCTTCTCTTCAGCACTCCTTGCTCTTAAGCTATTGTAAATATTCTCACCGTCTGTTGTCATTCTCTCTGCGACAATAAGACCATAACTCTTCATACTCTAAACCATTGTACCTCCTGTTCCCTCTCTCTAGAATTCTTTTTAACCCAAGAAAGCTTTCCATGCTCTGATACCAAATGATGGGAATGATATTTTAGGGTTTAATCAAAATCCCTATCCCTAAATAAATTTATCTTGAGGTCTATGGTTATGGCCCACAAAGCCTTACTAGAAGCATTATAGGATTTAAGCCTTTAAACCATGGACTTATAATTCATTGGAGCTATTACACTATCGGGTCTTTTCCATCATTGGAGGCTTTACACTATCGGAGGCTTTTTCCCATCGCGAGTGTAACACATATCAGGTCTTAACCCCGTAGCCATAAAACCATTGGGAATCATATAAAACCTTGATCCAGAACACATACTGGAATTCAAAAATAATATACCGGCTTTAATAACTATCGGCACTTCTGCAGCTCCGCTCCAACTCTGACCTCCAACTACCTGATCCTTCGATGGCCGATTGAGCTTCTCGACGATATTGCAATATTTCTTGTCGACATATCGGTGCTCCACCACATAGCACTATCACACTCTCCATTTCCTGATCACTAATTAGATCTGAACCGTCGATGCAAATTTGCGATCTGACGGTTCACGATCCATCGCATTATCGCAATCGCTCGGTTACAAGGGTCGTTCTGATGCATTCAATTTGCCAACCTAACATGCCATCTGGACCCAATGAGAGTATAGGCCACTCTGTATCAAATTTCACGTCTGCTTTATGGAGCTATTTCTTATTAGTCGTTGACGAATCCACCATCCTGGTTCCTCTGGTCCTTTGACTCGCCCATCTACGATCAGTGTTTTGGAACCGATTAGGATATATATCGCTCTCTATAATCTTTCACATCTAGACTCTCGAATCTGCTAAGTGTTTTTATGCTAGTTCTTAGTGTAGTTGGGATTTGCTTGCTTTCGATGGAATTACACCTTTCTTAGGCTTCCTTCTACCACACTCTACCAATACACGACATGCATACATATAATAGTTAGTTGATATTCAATGGATCGTCATTGATCCTACTTTGAGAAGTTATCCATCCATTGTTTAAATCTATTTTAAATTTGTTTTAAAACATATTTTTCCTCATTTTTCTCCCTTCGTTCAGCTCCGCTAGTCCATGTCATCCTCGCTTCACTTTGGATTCCTCCCTTTGTCTAAGGGTGATAGATGCTCCTGCATTATGATCATTCATGCATTAGATATGTGGAGACATTATCTCCTTGGAAGGAGGTTCATCTTAATAAGTGATCACAATGGACTGAGGTATTTCTTTGACCAACCTAATTTGAATTAAAGGAAAGCTAGATGTTTGGCTACTCTCAGTGAGTTTGATTTTGAGATCAAGTACATCAAGGGTAAGGAGAATAGGGGTGAAATTGGTTTCAGTAGGATAGTGCAAGTGAATCATATCTCAGCAGTGAGATCTTATGGGACAAACTTGTAGGAGTGGATCTTACATGTAGGGCAACATGATGAGAAGTATCAACATCAAAATAATATATTACAACAATAAGGTGATCAGGATGAGGAGTATCACCTCATAGTAGATGTCTTGGTTAGATTTAGGAGCAGTATCTATGTGTCAAATAACAACGAGTTGAAGAATATTATTTTGATAGAGTTTAATGGAAATCCATACTCAAACAACCTAGGATACCATAATAATTTGGTAGTTGTCAAGAATTTATACTATTGGTCAAATTTGTAGAAAGAGGTGGTTGATTTTGTCGTGAAGTGTTTGGACTATCAACAGGTAAAAGATGAATGCAAGCATCCAACTAGTTTATTGCATCCTATTCTA
Source organism: Pinus taeda (assembly GCA_000404065.3). Taxonomy (NCBI): domain Eukaryota; kingdom Viridiplantae; phylum Streptophyta; class Pinopsida; order Pinales; family Pinaceae; genus Pinus; species Pinus taeda. Next base: position 128,101 of record APFE030267385.1, on the reverse strand, counting down.
ATTTAGGAATGGAAATGGGAGGTCATTTCCATGGAATTTATTACAAGGTTTCCTAAGATATCAAGGAAACATGACCCCATCAGTGTTGTGTTTGAAATTTTGAGTAAGGTATATCACTTCATTCCAGTGAAGCCCTACAAATTCAGCTAGTGAAGTAGCTCAAATATTCATCACGAAGATAGTGAGATTGAGTGGAGTTCCAAAGAAGATTTTATTAGAAAGAGATGCCAATTTCACTTCTAGGTTTTGGAATGTATTATTTGAAGGCTTGGGGATAGAGTTATTATTCAGTACAACTTATCAACCAAAGACATATAGGCAGACATAGAGGGTTAACAAGATCGTTGAGAATATTTTGAGGATGTATGTCATGCATCAGCAAAGTGGGAGGACTTCCACAAGTGGATTTTTCTTATAATAATGGGTATCAGGAATCCTTGAATATGAATCCATTTGAGGTTATTTACGGGCGAAGTCATAATACTCCTATTAGCTAGAGTGATTAAGTGAATAGGGTATTGATTGGAAAGTATATGCTGGTAGAGATGGAGTAGGAGATGCAAGTTATTAAAAATAATTTAAAGGCAGCATAGGACAAGAAAAAGAGTTATGTGAATCAACATAGAAAAATTAAGTTGTTTTAGGTTGGGGAGCATGTGTACTTATGCATCAAGCCCAAGAGGATATCCTTGAGGATTGGATCATTTTCCAAGATAACACCTCATTATTATGGGCCTTTTGGGATCCTTGAGAGGATTGGACCAGTATCCTACAAAATGTATTTGTTGCTACCCGTCAAATTCCATGATGTTTTCCATCTTTCATTTCTTAATATATATGTGCAGGATGTTGACGATGTGATTAATATGTATTGCAGGTGGAACTAGAGGGAGAGTTCCATCTAGAGCCATAATGAATATTGCAGTAGAAACAACTCATGCTTCAGAATTGGTGAGCCCTGGTATTGCACCAAGAATGTTGAAACTCTCAAGGGTTCCTCAACTCAAATTATCAACTCGAGGATCATACAAACTTAGAGCTGAGAGAGTTATATGCACAATAGATTGGATTCTACTCATGCCACACTCATTCATGACATTAGATTAAAGTTCTTAGAGACCATTCCTCCTACTAAACTATAACGAAAGCTTGCTGATGAAAGTACAATTGAAAACTAATTCTAGTTATGAAAGTGGAAATGCCATTTTCTAAACTTGTAGATGCTAATTAACGAATTCATGAAAGGGAAAGGGCCAATCTACTTGCAGAAAGAAATATACTTTATCTTTCATAATTCATCAAAGTACTAACGTAATTGCACGTATCATATACCTAGTTCACACTTGCCTAAAAATCATAATCCTAACTTGCATCATACTTGTGGTTAATAAAACTAATTCTAATTTGTTTTGTAACAAAGAAAAGGAATGGTTGGAGTGGCCTAGGAGCTTCCCCTGATCATAAAATCATGACTTGGGGTCATTATTCATCTTGAGTAAGCTAAAGTTGAATTGGGGATCAAAACTGGTGAATAAAAGTGGTGCTATAGGATTTCTACAGGTGTTGCTAAAGGAGGTCATGTATTGCTACAAGAGGGCCTATAATTCTACAGGAGGGATGCTGAGAGGATTTTTAGGGTGAAGATGATGTCTTGAGGGTATGGATATGTGAATGGAGGTTAAATAGAATGAACGGAGGTTAGGTTTATCCCCCTATCCAAGCCCAAGACCTCTCAAAGGTTTGTCTTGCACTAGGATGAATGTTCATAGTGTCCTAAGTTTACTAGGAAAAGTGACTTATGGAACAATGTTTTGGGATAGAATTGAGGGGTGGAAAGAGAAGATGGAGGAGTCTAATATGGAAGTGGAAGAGGTACCCTCCCCTACAAATCAACAAAAACCCTGCAACTAGCCACATGCATACATTCATTGATCATTAACAAAGTGATATAACCTATGATGGAAAATATGAGATGAACTTAAATAACATGTATTTTATGTAATAACACTATTGTAATCAGTAAACTAACTTTTAAGTTATAGAAATAAAATGTAAAGCAGAACAACTAACATTCATCTATTTCTAAGAAATCATAAACACAATATTTTTTTACAGAGGTTGTGAATCCTTCCACCTATTCTCCCACAAGAGAGGTGATGTAAAATATTACAACCATAGGTTTTTATAGCTTAACCTCTACTGAAATGAAAGAAACTATGAATTTCTTGGAATCAAGAAAAGGACATAGGTACAAAAGAGGGACCAAATTCTCTAGTTTGGGCACAAACCAAAGGATCTCATATGTCTAAAACTAACTCAGACGCAACTTAATAACCAACTTCTAAGATTAATGACAATGACAATGTCAATCTCTAAGCTTAATGGCTACACCTAGATGAATCAAAAATTTGAATCGTAATGAGATATTCATCTTTTTTATTTATACAAAAGGGTAGATGATAACAGTTCCTTTGAAAATAGGAGTGATTCCCTCCTTGATCTTGGAAATGGTGGATCTTGTCCCTCTTAAGAATCACTTGTACTAATAGTTGCTAAACTTCCAATTAATTTGAACTATGATAGAGGATGATGTGATCCCAAGCCGAGTGAGGGAGTTAAGGAGGTGGAAAAACCCCCTAGATTTCTCTCTTGGTTGTCTCCATCAAGCCCCTACATAGTAATTTCCTAAAAATGCTTCGTTTTCCTACAATTAAAGCACATTATGCCACATACCATGGAAAAAACCTTTTACTCCTCTTACTAAGAATAATATAATAAAAAATGTGAATTAATGTGAGAAAAGGATAATTTTAAGGTTGCAGGATGGCATGATGATCTTCAAAATATACCTATTTATGGGACTCATCATCACTCCCTGTTAAAGGTGTTTCTCATCCTTTGAGCAACTGATTCATCCATCTAAAGCTCTTTCATGGTTTTGGTGGCCTCTTTGACATCCAAAGGCTCCTCAGATGGTGTGCCCTCTTATAGGTAAAAGCTTTCATTTCTTTCTATCTTAGTCCACTCCCTCTTCTCTTTTATTTCATGTCTTCCTTCTTATAAGCCTAGTATCAAGGGTGGAATGAGTTTGAGTCCTATCCACCTGATTTTCTTCCTCTTCATAATTCTCTTGCACAATGGTTTTCTCTCCAAGGCATTCCTTAGACTTTCACGAGAGCAATATTCTCTGACTTGTAGACTATGGGTTAAGGCATGCCATCTTCTCTAGAAAGCTTGCAAACTCTTTATTCCCAACATTCTAAAGGTGTCTTCAAAGTGAAAAATGGCTTGCTCTTGGGTAGCAATGTATTTGGGTGCTAAGGTAGCATCATTGGAGATGAGGTTATGATTGTTGATGAAAGCCTTAGGGCTCACTAGCTCTGCTTTGATATACAAGGGTTTCTTCTCCTCCTTTGTCATTACCTTTTTCACCTCCTCAACCCTTATTTCCTCACGAGTCAATCAAGATGTTAAATCCATTTGCTGCATGTATCCCAATCTTGAATTGGGATCCCAAAAATTTCAATATGTCAAAGTTAAATTATGCATATAGAATTCAACTAACTTTGCCTTTCCTTCCATACTAGTTTGGTTGTAAAACTCAATAAATTCCTTATATTCTTGAAAAGGCAAAGACCCATATTTTGCTAGAGTTTTATTTGGAACTTCAACCACTATTCTTTGAGGAAGAGAGCATAAGATTTTTAAGGCTTCCTGCATTTCAAGGCTCCCATAAATATACTTTTCATAGTGGCAAGTTGTGTTTATTTCTCCTGCAACCTCTCTCTCAACCTTATGTTTTATGCCTATAGCTACTCCTTCATAATAGACTCCCTCAGTCTCAAATCCATTAATTCCTTACCCATTTCAGTGAATTTCTCCTCCATGAGGCCCACATCTTCCACATTCTTGGATTTGGAAATTTGCATCCTCCTATGGGTTCAACATCTCCCTCTCTCTAGCTCATAGAGGAGCGGGATTGCAATTTTTTCAAGGATAATCCTTCCTCCGCTAATAAATTTGTAGTAGGACCCCAAGCTAGGTTGTGGATCGGGCTCTTGGAGCTCTTGTAGGTATTTTCCAACTAAATTTGAGGTGGTTTCTTCCTTTTGTAGCTCTTTTATGTGCTCCTATAACATCCCTTGTTATTCCTATAGAAGACTATGCCCCTCTTGTAGCAAACAATGTCTCTCTTGTAGAAAACCATATCTCTCATGTAGCTTCTCATTTTCATCATATAGCTTCTCTTCTTCTTCTTTCTCAAAGGAAACTTATGTCCTTGGATTATTTAAGGTCACTGACCTAGTGGTGGGCCTACCCACATATGCTACAGGTGACATGGTTTTGGTCTTAGTAGGAGTCAGCTCCTCAATCGTTCCTTCACTGGGTCCTATTTATTCCTTTTTACTTGGTGATTCATCAATAATGATAGGGACCTTTGTAGGAGCTTATGGTTTCACTTGTTTAATTCAGGTGCCCTTCCTGGTTCTGAAATATATGGGACCTTGTCTTGATTGCTTCCTCTTGGGATTGATAGGAGTGCACAATGCATAGAATGTTGCAGCTACTTCATGTTTAGTATCCCCTAGAGATAGACTTGTTTGATGTGGTGTTTCCTCTACTTCTTGGGTTTTATAAGTCTCCTAAAGCATTTCTCTCCTTCCTTTATCTCTACTTCTCCTTTCTCTGTATCTACTGCCTCTTTTTCCTTTGTTTTTTCTCTCCTCTTCTTCTATTATTTCTACCTCTTCCTCCTATGTTTTTACTCCTTCTTCTTTTGTTTTTCCTTATTTACCTCCAATGTATATGTTGGTGTCTCTCCATGTGTGATGTCTTGGATTTCTATGAAATTATTCCTATCCATGTCCACAAATTTAGTCCATAGGGCAAGGATCTTCAAGTGGCTCAAAGCATCCATCACTATTAACTTGATGAGGCCATGGTGTGCTAAGTGTTGGTGCTTTCCTTACCTCACCTTCTGACTCATCTCCATTGTTGAATGTAGGAGAAAATGGGGAACACTAAGTCTTTGAGGGAGAGGGAGTTCTTCTTTGAATCTCAACTCGTGGAGCAATCTAAAGTGGTAGGCAAAAACCACACTCAACCTCTCTTCACAAGATATATACTTGAGGATATGGTAAGTTGCCTCATCCCAAGGGTAATGTATAATTTCTCTTGTTACTTTGTTACACGATATTTTATCACACCTTCTATTGACTTCCTGTACCCTAATCCTAAAGGGCCAAAACAATGACTATTATGTAGCATATCCATCATGTTAGACAACTCAAATCATCCCTAAAGAACTAAAGAAGATCTACCTTGATTCATTTTTGAAGAGGATTAATTGAAACCCTAGTCCTCTAGGTCAACACATGTTGCTACACTATCTTCACGTGCTAATGGAAGGTTTCTCTTCTTTGTTGTAGCACTTCCAATGTAGGTTATGCTATGGAAACCTGTGTTGATCCTCTTCTAACAGGTTTTCCCAAACTGGAGGGGAAGCTTCGTATGCTAGATGATTCGAGAGCGATGAGTTGGATGTTGATTGTTAATGATATGGTCGAGCTCTCTCATTTGGAGCTCTTAATCCTACAAATATGGGCCTTCCCCTTGAGATTTGAACCTTCCTCCCTCTTTAGTGGATCCATAAATCCCTCTCCCTTCCTATAAATTCATCCTCTCTCATTGCCAAATGGTTGGTCTTTGATTGTTTGCACCCTTATGCTAATATTATGCTTAGATGCTATTAATTTCTAGCTTGGAGAAGGAGTGTTTGAGAGATTTTTCTTGGACTTGGGCATCCACCAAAGGAGAGCTCCAACATCAAGGCATAGGTTGTATGCTTCCCCTTTTAGATCATTAATACAAGATTTGATGTTCACTTTCCATATTTGTATATGTGTTTATACTTTTATCCTTATGATCCTTGATATGTTAGGTCTTTTGTATTTGATATATGATGCACATGCTATTGTACTGTGCATTGTCCTTTGAGCTTTCTTGCAGGTACCTATATGTGAGGAACGAGTAAAGAACAAAGCTTGGAGCAAAGGACTCAAAGGCATCTTCAAAAGGATCAAGCAGTTAGCATCAATAAGAAGTAGGACATTCTTCCTCTTCATTTATCAAGTATAGATTAGGAAAGGGCATGTCAGTTTGGTTTCATTGTTGCTAGACCCACTCATTGGGCTAGACAGATCACCTGTGTTCATAGAGGATATTTTCCTTGTCAACAAAATGGTGACTCTACTGGCGAAGCTATAAGTCCTTCAATCACTTTTTCAATATTATCTCTTGATCAATTTAACCGACTATTGTGTTATGAGTTAGTTTGAATTTGTAGAAGTATGCATAATCACTAATTGTTGCCCTAGAGTGCTAAGTCTGGTGTGATTTTTGAAATCCTTTTTGTTTCTCCCTATATTCCTCACTCAACGCAAGTTTTATTAGCAACAATTGTGTTGGTAGCACATTTTCTTACCTTTATAGTCACACTAAAAATCCTTTTCTCCATTGTTTACCCACGCTGAAGATCAACACGAGTTTTACTATAAAAAGTAGTGCTGACAACACGGGTTTTGCTATCAAAAGTAGCGCTAATGACCTTATCAGCATGGGTTTTGCTATATAAAGTAGCGTTGATCCTTGAATGTGAGAAATTTTAAGGTTTTTGCCTTAGAATCTAGTGTGTCTTGGCCCCTGAGGTCTTTTCCCATCCTATATGCTTGGATTTGTCAGTGTTTTTGATTGATTGTCTTGATTAATTTGCAAAATTTGTCTCATTGGCTTTGAAGTGAAATATGATTGAGTTCTAGAGTTTCTAGTCAATTGGTCATCATTTGCTGCTTGTTGGTGTCATTGAGATGTTGGTTTTTCTGATTGACTGAGTGTTGTTTTGTGTGGAAATCGTTGAAAACATAATTTTGCAGTTGTTTTAGCTTATCTTTCAAAATTTACTTTTCATGAAAATGCATTAGATTAGTTGCATTGAAAAGTTGTTTTTGGAGATTGATCATTGAAAAAAGATCACATTTTTTGGTGATTTAAATCTAAATACTGTATTAGGTGCATCAAACATTCAAAATGAAAAGAAAATCATAATTCATATAAGTGCATCTTAGTAAAGTAAAATCATTTTTCTTTCGAAAAGTTTCATTTAGCATAGTAAAAAGTGAAAATCATTTTTACTTTTGGCATTGCATTTGGAAGACGAAAGTGAAAGCTAGTGAAAGACATTTTGCTTGATGCATTTTGTTTAATGCATTAATTGATTAAATTTTCTTCCCTCAATTAGTTTAGATTTCATTGAAGTGAAAAGTTTCCTTTTCTCATTTATTTTAGGATTTACGTGACATCATTTGAGCCAAAAAATTGAAATTTAATCCAAGATCAACACTAAAATTTATTGAATCAACCTAAGGATCATTTTTCATTAACACAAACATTTATAGGTCTAGGCTAGAGATGTGTTTTGGAGTCTATAAACCTAGAAGTTGTCATTAACTGCCTGCATTGTATCCCAAGGATGAAATCACGTTCCATGTATTAAAGTATATAAGATCCTTCTCTAGTACTCTCAAGTATATCAGAGGCACTCCAATATGGAAAGTACATGGTAACTCTCTCATCAAATGGTTATGCATTAGATAACACTAAAATGGACTTATGCTCCCCATACCATCGAGTATTTATTGGGATACCCTGTTAGGTTGTTATCCTTTAGCCACAGGTAACTGAGTGAGCTGCCTTGTAAACATGATACATTGAATGCATCATTCAGGGAGATTGGTCAATATACATTAAGTCCTTGGTTTTGGCTAAGGTGTATATAGTGGTTCACGAATACTTGGTAAACCCTCTTGCCTAGGTTACCCGTTTTTATGTTGTTTTGTTAATTTCTAAAATCAATTAATTGGCCGTGGAAACACATCCTTCCTATGGAAATACTCATTAGTAGATCTTAGGTTGATATTAATGGCAAAATTTCTTGATTCTACCAACCAAGGAAACCCCCCTAATGGGAATCTTAGTCCTTTTCCTTCTTTTATAAATGTTGGTGATCCCTATATGGAAACATTGTCCCTTCCTGGTTTTACCATTAGTTTTTTATTTTGGTTATTTTCAGCCTCAGTGATTCCGTGTGTCCAAATTTCTTTTCAACCTATTTCTCCTCCACCTAAATAACATCAACATCATGTTGATCCTAAAGTTGACCCCTTGCCTTCTTTTCCTATTTCTTCACCCCTCTCTTCCTCTTCGCCTGGTGAAAGTCTGGATTATAGTAACTATGAAGCTAAGAAGAAGAAGAAGAAGAGGATGAAGAAGAAGAATCCAAATAAGCAAGGGGCCAACCAAGAAGCCATTGCTAAAAATGCAACTAATGAAGAAAAATATTCCAATCAACCCTAGAAAGTGAAATTCCTGGTATTCCCAAGGTCTTAGAAGTGCGTTCCACAGATTTACATGGACCTTTGTAATTATCCTATGGAGTTCATGCTGGTGATAAACCTTCAACTAGTAATAGTAAAGATAATGGGAAAAAGGGAAAAGTCAAACTTCCCTGTAAGTTGTGTGAAGGTAATCATCCCATTCATCTTTGTCCTCTTATGGATGAAGCTTCCAAAGAGTTGGGAAACCTTACAGCTTCCAAACCTCTTCTTTTGTCTAGTTATAAAAAAAAATCCCTAATCCTCCACTAGTTGACCTAGTGATTGATCAAAATTCATCTTTGGTCAACCTCGCTCTCTCTGAAAGTGAATCTCTTGAGTCCGTTCTTAACCAACCATTGGATGAGAAAATGATAGACCTAGATCCACCTTCAGTTAATTGTACCTTTTCGGTAGAGAGTGAAACCCATATTGTTCAGGTTCTTCTGTTTTCTTCAGTTTCGAATGAAATAGAGGGAAATCCTCTCATTCCTGAGGTGCATGAGAATAGTTCTCTTGTATAATGCAAGAGGGCAGCTCTAACGTTCCTACAACACCCGCTCCGAGTATTTTAGTGATTTCTTTTGATTGGAGTCAACTGGAAGGATATCATCTTCTATCTTATGTGCCTTTCCATATTATAGCACATGCTTATAATATGGTTGTACCAAGCACAGTCATAAACAAGGGTGCATCTATTAGTATTCTGTCCTCAACTGCTTGGTAAGCTTTAGGTTCTCCGCAACTTGTCCCCGCCAACTAGAATATGTTAGATTTTAACAAAGGATGTAGTCAACCGTTAGGGATCCTTCCTAAGTTAATTATTACTTTGGGAGGAAAGATTGTCTATATAGACCTAATGGTTGTCCAAGGCCCGTTGGATTTTAATCTACGACTTGGTTGTGAAAATGTTTATTTCATGGGAGCTCTTGTTTCTTCCCTCTTTTTAGTGATATGTTTCCTACATGAAGGAAGCACTGCGATCATTGTTCATCTTACGTTCAATGGTCCTGAATTAACTCCCAATCAACCATCATCCCTAAATGGTTCTTATGTGAAAGTGGTATCTCCCCTGCCACAGGTTAATTTCGTGGCCACTTTTTCATTTCCCACATCTAGTGATGATCTAGTAGGTGATGTAGTACAATGTGTACTAGGGACATTAGAGCTTGATTTTTTATTTGGATCCTTGGACCTATATCCCTTCCATAATGTTATTCTCCCATTTGATGAGAACCTCTTGGAAGCCATGGCCTCTTTCAATTTGTGATCAAGTGCTTGGAGTAGATTTCCTTGTCTTATGTCAAGCTCATTAAAAAATGAAACAAGGGCCATGAGGATAGTTCTTTTACTTTGTCAACCTTGTTAAAAAATGAAATAGGTCTCCATGAAAAAATTTATTTTACTTGTGTCAAGCTCATTAAAAAATGAAACAAGGTGTCACGAGCATGGTTCTTTTCATGTGTCAAGCTCGTTAAAAAATGAAACAAATCCCCTTCCAATTCGAGTCTTTGATTAGATCTTGTAAAATCCTAGTCAAGTATTTCACTTGATCGCATAAGTCAACCTTCATTCCATCCATTTCTTAGTAACCAATAGTAAACTTAGGTGAATGAAATTAATCTTGAGGGGCATGTACCTTGAATTGAGTCATTATGTTGGGGGCATGCAAACTTATCTCAATCATAATTTATCTTTGTTTCAAACTTGTATAAAAATGAAACCAAACCCAAGAATAGTTTGTTTCCATTTGGAGCTTGTGTAAAAATGAAATCGAATTCAAGCATAGCTTCTCATGTTTCAAGCTTATGAAAAAATGAAACCATATTCAAGTATACTCAAGCATAGTTTCTCATTTTCAAGCTTGAGTAAAAATGAAACCATTACCAAATTACCTCTCGTGATTGCCATCTTTATCAACCTATTTTGTTGGATGATCCTTGGTTTTTCCTTTCAATCGTCACCATCTCTTTGGCTAATCATATGCTTTCGCTTGGTTATTTTACCCTTGCCTAAGGAGCATCTGCAATAAGTGGTCTTATTAGCCTTTCTCTTGACTTTTACATCTTTTGAGTAGTTCCATCATGACCGGAACCAGTGTTATCCTTTTATACCACTCATTCCTCTAGGCAGAGTCACCTTTAAGCTCTTTTCTGACTCCCAAAACATGAAACGTTTGTTGAGTACTTGTCTTTTCAATCTCGTTAAAGTAAATGAATTGACGTCTACTCTATATAAGTTTAACCCTTTCTCTGGACTAAGATAGGCTATTATATGAAAAAGGAATACCTTAGTCGAACATGGCTAGGAGGTTCTCTTGGATTTGTTTTCTACCTTTTCAGATTCAAGAGATTATTTACGAAAAGGGACCTTTGGAGTTTTGTTTTCCTCTTCTTTTTAAAAATCTCTGAACATGAAAAAGATGGTGAGTTTCACCTTCGTCAGACTCATAAAACTTAAAAAATGCAAGACTTGTCACCATGATGAGACCCAGTTTCTCCTTTCCAGGGCTCGTAAAACATACTAGGATGGCTTCGTTTGAAAGATGAACTTATATGGAAATCATATGATATCCCCTTCAAGCTTGTGACCAAAACTAATGGGGTACTCACTAGAAATGGTGGGGGAAAAAGTGAAAGTAATCATCTTTTCTATTTTTGTAAAGGCAGCATGTCGCTCTTGAACATTATACTTATATGTTGCTCATGTTGGGTTTGGGACATCCTCACTTAGTCACTTTCTTTCCTAGGTTTGGGATATCCATTTTCCTTAATATTGTACCTTCTTCCTGTAGGCAGCCCTTGGCTACAAAAACAACACCAAGAAACCAACTCAACCAGCCTTTAGGTTCAAGCTAGCCCTTGAACCAGAGGGGGCTCCTTTAGTGGTTACAAGGTTTTGTTTAATGTTGTTCACCTGTCATTGAACAACAATCTATGAAGCACAATGGCCAGATTTCTAGTTTTAATTGGGGGTATTTGGAGATCAATGACAATCCCTATCCATGATTAAAGGCATCTCTCTTAGGGTCCCTTCAAAACATGTCAGCTTCCAACTTGATATAATGACTTAGCTTTTTCAAGGATTATGATAGAATAATATAAGGATATTCCCAATAATTAAGCAGTCAAATAGAATTCTTAATAAATAAGGAAATTTGGATGCATGTAGAATATTTTTACAGCCCAACAAAACACATTGTAGAGTATTCAAGAAGGTCAAATTGAAACCAATTCTACAAGGAGCTATTGCAAACAAATAGTCCAATAAGCTAATCTCTTTTAATGGCTATCATAAGGAATAAAGAAAAAACCAATCAAATAGGAGTTATCTTGGACAAGAAGTCCAATAAGCTAATCTCTTTCTAAATTTTATGATTTTTCAGGGGATTTAAGAATAGACTAGTACTCAATCTACACTTATCGAGACATTCCTATAAATTCTTTGAGCTCGTGTAGAAATAAGATATGAAACACTAGAAAGACATACTAGAAAACATAAAAATCTGTCAAATTGGAGCCGGAAGGCTTTCATTATAAATCATATAATAGAAGCTATTACAAAGTGAAGAGCTTTGGCATCAAAATTCCACCATATTACTTCAATTGATGAAGTATTTATACAATTTCTTCACAAAATATCTTGATAAAAATATCAAGAGCTATTAAAAATATCTAAAAACTGTATTACAAAAATACAACAGAAATAAAGGTAACTAAAACTATCTAAAGAGTTCTTGTACTATCCTTGAGGATTTACGTTGATAAATAAGAGAAATTTTAATTTGATTGCAACTCATATTTGATGAGGTGGCCTTCAAGTCACTAATTGCCTTGAGCTTTTTCCTCCTAAATTTCTGAAAAATACATTCCAGGTATCCCTTAGAATATCTCAATCCGAGCTAGTTGTGTGAACAATGAGAGAGGTTTTTGTATTCTAGTATCTTAGGAACAAAAACCTCCTCCATTTTCCCAATATGCATCTCTGATTATCCACAATAGTGTCTGCAAAAAGGTGGCTTAAACAGTACATTACATAGTCGAACAAATAGGCTAAACATGATGAAAGTGTATCTCCCAACCCCTGACACCTCTATGAAAAGTCAAATAGGATTTTGTATTTTTGAATCTTATGAACCAAAACCTCTTCCAGTTTCCAAATATTAAACTTTGTTTAGTCAAAATATCCTCTTCAAAAAGGTTACTAAAACAGGAAATTTCTGGAAAACATGCCTTCAAAGATGCATTTGCATCTCCCAAACCATAATAACGGTTAGAAAACTGAGAGACACTTTTGTACATGAGCATGTTATCAACAAAAACCTCTTTCAATTTTTGAAAATTAGTTCTCAATTGTTTTTAAACCATGTTTGAATTTACTTTATTACATCATTTAATCATGTTTAAATGCATGATTAACTAAATCAACCAGCTAATGAAACTTAAATTTAAATTTTGAGGGCGCATTTACTCTTGCAAACCCATTTATTATTTATAAATTACTAAAACCTCTTATATCAACAAATTTAAATTATGAAAACTAATCATGTTACAACATCGGCACCAACAGGAACTGCTTCTCCCTGTGGGATGCAGAGAACTAGTAGACCAGTTGCCTTTAGTGTTGGGCATGGAGTCATACCATAAAAACACCAACCACTAATTTTCCATCTTATGTAGAAATATAACCAACCCCCATGTGTTATAGACATTTTTGGGCACTTCAATCCCAATCAAAAATGTCCATAAACTGAGGGCTCTTAAGTCTGTAAAAGGGTTGCTTCACTGCCTAAAGGAACAAGGTCAATTGATTACATCATCTCCCAGAAGTTCTCCACTGAAAATTGCTCATAAATGGTCAAAACTGGACCATACTAAAAGCTCCATGTAGGGGGTGCGATGCATATCACCTTCCCAATGTACAGGGTGTGATGCATACTGTTTTGCTCCTTTGTAGGGTGTGATGGTCGGGAATGGACAAATGGCAGGGACCAAAATGCGAGGTGGAAGATCGTGGAATCTTCCATAAGCTTCCCCAGTGACACTTGCCACTCCATTTTCGACCAGGGATGAGTAAGAGATCTCCATTCTCCGAGTGGAAGCAGGAACTATCAGAGAGAAGACACTAATCAAGATCCTAAAAGATGATTCACCTCTCTGTAATCATCTATATATGGATCCCTCATCACAGAGATCCAGAGGCTGGAATTTTGTAATCTATAGAGAAGTGTTGTCAGTATTCTTGTGTACATTCACAGTGTTGGGTGATTTTGCTTTGATTGAGGTGAAAGAAGGGCTTCTTAGCTGGAGGATGATGTTGGGTCAGAGCTTCTCATGGTTGTAATCCTCTTGCTACTTTTATCTGAATAAAACTATTCTTGTTTCCTTCCATATCCTAGTGTACTTGTTTATATATGCTTGTATATGGTTAATGTACATCTGATCCTACATTATTTGTGAATTTAGATCCTTGTTTCTTGCATAGTAGTATGTCATTGTGATTCTACAGGTCCTTTTGAAGTTGATCAGACAAAGAGCAAGCAGCAAAACTCTATCAAGAAGGAGAGGGAATCGAGCACAAGACTCAGGTTGGCCCTCTTGGTTCTCCTTTCATCTATTTTCATAAAAGGAATCAACAGTAGACTTTGATTGTTTGTTTCTAAGATAGCCACACATCTTAGTGGGAATAGCAGCATCCGTGTGGACACTATTCCCGTATAACACCATCGACCAGTGTTGTCATTTGAATACTCTGCTACTGCACACTGCAACCTACAACTGTAAAATGCAACCATATGCCTACACTAATTCGGATACCCTTTCATACTGAAATCTAAAAACTAAAAATTTCTAGAGACTAAAAATATAATTTGATCTATCATATACTCTTCAAATCAAACCACTCATAAACAATGAACACACCGATCTACTGCATACTGAAACTCATAATATCTATTCAATCCCACACCTCTATTTAACTGAACTAGAAAATTTTACATTATTAGGCGTAATATGCTTTCCAATGTAACCAAGTGTAGAGTGGATTTATTGAAAAACCACGTTGCCAGCAGCTGAAAATATGAAGAATATATAAAATATAAACATAAAATCCCATGGAAAACTTATACTCACAGGTGTAATTTGAAATATGTATCCTCTGTATACATTTTACATTTCTGACTATGGCTGAGAGGGAAAGACATATATTGTTGATTGCAAGTATCAACAAACCTTTCATAGCAGTAAGGGCAACTGAAATTTCGAAACAGTGGGATCGGTTACATAGTGGAATCACCATATGACAAAGTTGAGTCGTTAGGTGAAATAAATGCAACCAATAATAAATGCCTACTCCTTGTTCACCAACAAGGAATAGATCTAATATTTATCATTCCCCAGACAAAAATATCTTCATTACTTCGCTCCCCGAAAACGGCACTAGATGTTGTACTTATTTTCCATAGGTAGTCCTTGGCTGTAAAAACTATGCTAGGAAACCAACTCAGCCAACCTTTAGGTGCAAGCTAGCTCTTGAACCAGAGGGGGCTCCCTCAGTGGTTACGAGGCTTTATTTAATGTTGTTCACCTGTCACTGAACATCAACCTATGAAGCATAATGGTCAAGTTTCTGGTTTTAATTGGGGGTGTTTGGTGATCAATGACAATCCCTATCCATGATTAAAGGCCTCTTTCACTGGGTCCCTTCAGAACATGTCAGCTTCCAGCATGACAGAATGACTTGGCTTTCCAAGGATTATGATAGAAGAATATAAGGAGATTCCTAATAATTAAGTAGTCAGACAAACTTCTGAATAAATAGGGAAATTTGGGTGTGTGTAGAATATTTTTACAACCCAACAAAACACATTGTGGAGTATTCATGAAGTCCAAATTAAAACCAATTTTAAGAGGAGCTATTTGAGACAGATAGTCCAATAAGCCAATCTCTTTTAATGGCTATCAGAAAGCATAAAGCAAAAACCAATCAAAGAGGAGTTATCTTGGACAAGAAGTCCAATAAGCTAATCTCTTTTTAAATTTTATTATTCTTCAAGGGATTTAAGAATAGACTAATACTTAATCTACACTTACCCAGACCTTCCTATAAATGCTTTGAACACGTGTAGAAATAAGATATGAAACACTAGAAAGGCATACTAGAAAGCAGAAAATTCTGTCAAACTCGAGCCGGAAGGCTTTCATTATAAATCCTATAATAGAAGCTATTAAAAAGTGAAGAGCTTTGGCATCAAAATCCCACCATATTACTTCAATTGATGAAGTATTTATATAATTTCCTCACAAAATATCTTTATAAAAATATCAAGAGCTATTACAAATATGTGAAAACTTTATTACAAAAGTACAACACAAATAAAGGTAACTAAAACTATTTGAAGAGTTATGTACTATCCTTAAGGATTTATGTTGATAAAGAAGAGAAATTCGAATTTTATTGCAACTCATATTTGTTGAGGTGGCCTCCAAGTCACCAACTGTCTTGAGCTTTTTCCTCCCGAATTTCTGAAAAATACAGTCCAGGCATTCCTTCGAATATCTCAATTTGAGCTAGCTGTGTGAATAATGAGAGAGGTTTTTGTGTCTAGTATCTTAGTAACAAAACCTTCTCCATTTTCCCAATATGCATCTTCAATTATTCACAATAGTGTCTGCGAAAAAGGTGGCTTAAACAAGACATTACATAGTCGAACAAATAGGCTAAACATGATGAGAGTGTATCTCCCAACCCATGGCACTTGTGTGAAAAGTGAGATAGGCTATTGTATTTTGGAATATTTTGAACCAATACCTCTTCTAGTTTCCAAATATTCAAATTTTTTTAGTCAAAATGACCTCTGCAAAAAGGTGACTAAAACAGGAAATTTTTGGAAAACATGCCTTCAAAGATGCATTTGCATCTCCCAAACATAATAGCAGTTAGAAAACTAGGAGAGGTTTTTGTACATGAGCCTGTTATCAACAAAAATATCTTTCAATTTTTGAAAATTAGTTCTCAACTATTTTTAAACCATGTTTGAATTTACTTTATTACATCATTTAATCATGTTTAAATGCATGATTAACTAAATCAACCAGCTAATGAAACTTAAATTTAACTTTTGAGAGCGCACTTACTCTTACAGACTCATTTATTATTTATAAACTACTAAAACCTATTATATCAACAAATTTAAACTATCAAAACTAATCATTAATAACATCTTCCACAGAAAATCACATAAAAATATTCTTATCGACGCGTTTCAAACCATCCAGTGTGGTTCATCTTCAGGATCACAATGAAATAAATAGATGTAGATAGTTGCTAACTAGCCATTGGTGAGTAATGGCTAGTTTGACTGAGGGCGGAGAAAAGATTTGAATTAAAAAATTTAAGTTAAATCAATTAAATAATTTATTTTTTATTTTATTTTTCAATATTTTTATAAAAAAGTATAAGAGGTTATAATAAAATAATAAAGTTATTTAGCCCTTTATAACCTTAAAATATTATTTCAAATTAAAATTAAATTAAAAGGGTCATTAAATGATATAATAGATTAAAAAGGAAAATTATAAGAGGTTGTAATAAAATAATTAATTATTATGTTTAATCTTTTATAATGAGACTTTTTGAAAGCTTTTTCGGCGGTTCCGGTCAAAATCCGGCAGCAATTTATTGGAATCCCAAGTTTGATAGCTAGTTTCTGCACAATCTAAGGGTCCCAGGGGTTTTCCAAGGTGCTGAATCCAAATATGCAGTTAAAAAACCATTTTAACTGCTAAAAATCAAGATTTAACCTCATTTCTTCTGCCGGATTTCGTCACCGGAATCTCCAAAAAGTCGCATTATAAATAACTCCATTATTAATATCTTATTTCAATTTTCAAATATTAATTAATAAAATAAAAAATAAGAGGGTAATAATAATAGAAAAGGTTTAATAATAAGATCAAAATATTTGAAACAATGTCCCTGCATGGGAGGGCCATTGTTATCCAGGTTAATCTTTTCGAGAAGGTATGTTTTTAGGTATCTAAGATGAAATCAGATTGTAGAGACTCTTCCATTGTTCTTGCATTTGCTATTATTAAGCATCACCTTAAGAGTTCGAGGAACAATCATATTTTTTTAGATGCTAGCATGGGCCTTATTTGTTCTGAGATTGTGCGGGTTGGAAAGAATCTTCATCTTGTATCTGGAAATCTACTTGCTCTCCATCTGGAACTCTCCAATTTAATTTCTGCGGACCTATGGGCAAGAATTGATGCTTGTTCTACGTTAAAGGTTTTTCATTTGGAGGATATTTGGAAGAGGAAGCAATCTTCCAAGTTCCTCAGGTTGTCCAGTTCCTCAGATCTTAGATATTCTTCGGCTCCCTCTTCCAACTGAGTTGCTAACTCCCCATCCTCTCCAACAGCAGAATTGATAAAAAACAGATCTCAGCTCTTAAGGCATGGGTTTCAAACTTGGTGCTCCCTTCCAAACCATTTCGATCAACCCAGGTGATCGAGGTTCACTATTTTCATGACTCAATTTCTGTGTGTTCATCAGACGAAGCTCCTCTTCAATCCTTGCCCCGCTAGTTGATTCGTTGCTCCACTTTGTCATGCCTCCGCTCCCTCTCTAGTTTGGATACAACAATTAACATAGATACATGTTCCTGCTTTGAGCACAAAAACCTTTACCTGGTTCGATCGTCTAGTTCTTCTGTTGACTCTCGATCCCCTCCATCCTCGTTGCACAGTCTCACTGGAACCTCTTCCTCATCATCCTCTCCTCGACCAGCAGATATCGTTGATCAAAGCCTTTCCATTAAAGAAATGGTGGGTAGAAATACACCCCCTCTGATTAGATCTAAAGGTTCGCCCTCCCCTCGATCCATCGCTCCCTTAGCTCTCCAGATCCTCCTCATGGTTTTTCCCATTCCTCATCCAGTCAATGTCCTCCTGTCTCGACCTATCCGTCCCCCCTCCATTAGGTGTTAGATCTGTGTCAGTCGATGTTCTGATTTCCCTGGCTAATTCTTGTATGGATAACTCTAATAACTCCACCTTCATTAATAAAACTAAAAATTACATTAAATATAAAAATAATATTAATAAAAATGCATTTATTAATAATATAATAAAAAATAAATTTATGATATAATAACATTAAAAAGAAATTTGATTATTATTAATAACCAGAATAATGAAAACAATTATAATAATACAAATAATAATTTTATTTTAGAAAAATTTGTATTAATAATAGGCAGTTGTCTATAATGAGACTTTTTGGAAGCCTTTCCGCTGGTTTTCTGGTCAAAATCCGGAGCAATTTATTCGAATCGCAAGTTTGATAGCTAGTTTCTGCACAATCAAAGAGTCCCAGGGGTTTTTCAGGGTGCTGAATCCAAATATGCAGTTAAAAAACCATTTTAACTGCAACAAATCAAGATTTAACCTCAATTTCTTCGCCGGATTCCGTCACTGAAATCTTCAAAAAGTCACATTATAGACAACTCCTTAATAATAGGGCTTATTATTCTAGCAATAAAGTTGTTAATCTTTCCAATTTCTCTTTTGATCCCCATGTTTTTAGGCTTTTAGAAAAATGTTTGAACTTTGTTGTAGCTCCTAGAAAAATTCCGATGAATGATATCATTTGTGACATTGAATTTGGGATTCGGGATTTACCAGATATTATTAGATAGGATTGCGCGGTTATCCTTAGAAAGGCTAAACCCCCTAAGAACAACCTCGGTAAGCCTGATTTTGAAGCTCTCAAATCCCTGAATAGTAACAAGGACATTGTTGTTCTAAGAGCTGACAAAGGAGGTGCAACTGTCATTCTTAACAAGGAGGATTACTGAAATAAAATGCTAGGTCACCTTTGCAACAACAGAAGCTATAGAAAGCTTTCTAAAAACCCCCTAAAAAAGGTTTCTAAAGCAGTCGCTCTTGTCATTAAATCAAGTAGCACGGTCAGCTCCCTTAGCAAGAAGCTTATCGAAAGCAACCCCCTTACTCCCAGAATCTATGGTCTCCCAAAGATCCATGAAGAGGGGGTCCCTCTTTGCCCCATTGTCAATACTATTGGTGGCCCTACTTATCCTTTAGCAAAATTTCTTGCTAACAAGCTCAAACCTCTCATTGGCTAGATTGAATCCTTTGTTAAAGATTTATCATCATTTGTTAACGATATAAAAGATTTCAGATTTGGCCCTAAGGATCAACTGGTGAGCTTTGATGTGATCTCCTTATTCAATAATATCCCCGTTAATGAGGCCATTGATGTTATCAATCACATTACTGATCCTGATACTATGTTTTTAGTTAAAATTTGTCTCACCTCTACTTTCTTTAGTTTTGAAAGTGAATTCTATGAGTAGCCCTGCGGTGTGGCTATGGGTTCTCCCCTTTCCCAAGTTGTGGCCAATCTCTTCATGGAGGATTTTGAATCCAAATCCTTGGCTTCTGCTCTTTACCAACCAAAACTTTGGAAAAGGTTTGTGGATGACACTTATGTCATCTGGTCTCACAGTAAAGATGAATTTCAGTTGTTTTTCCATCATCTTAATAGTCAATCAAGTTTCATAAAGTTTACTATGGAATTTGAAGTTGATGGTAGCCTTCCCTTTCTTGACATCCTTATCTCGAAGAAGGATGATGGTTCTTTTTCTCGTGAAGTTTTTCGTAAGAAAACTCACACAGAGCAATATCTACATGCTACATGCTAATTCCCATCATTTTCCTGCTCAAAAACTAAGCGTTCTCAACACCTTAGCCACTTGGTGTACTAATAGAGGAGTTGCTTTGGCACTGTAATGAATCCCAAACTGTATTGTACCTCGAACATAACGAAGTATTCTTTTAGCTACTTTCCAATGACTTTCACGGGGTTTTGCAAAAAATGAGCAACAAGGCCAACAGCAAAGGAAAGGTCAGGACGAGTATGGGTTAAATACAAGAGTTTTCCTACAAGTTGACGGTATAAGGTAGCATCAACTTCAGGAGACGTACAAGAGACTGAAAGTTTGACTCCAGACTGAAAGGGAGAAGGGGCTGGCTTACATTCTTCCATGTGAAAATGACGAATAATATCACAAGCATACTTGGACTGGGAAAGGGAAATAACCTCCTTGGATTGCAAGACTTGAAGACTGAGAAAATAGTGTAAGTGTCCTAAGTCTGTCATTTCAAATTTCTTTTTAAGGCTAGACTTCACATGGTTTGTAAG
>APFE030267385.1:67544-102189 GCA_000404065.3 Pinus taeda | reverse complement strand
AACACAAAAACCAACACAGACATGCAAAGAAAAACGAACCTTATGGCTCGAAGTTAGCTTTACCCAAAAAAAAACTAAATATTTAAAAAAAAACTAGCTTTAGCCGAAAAACTAAATATTTTTCTCAATGTTTCTGATTTTCCGAGATCACACTAAGGTGCAGGGAAAAGAGCATACGCATGAGAAAAAAAATCCTTCCTTTCTGTTTCTGATTTCCCAGATCGCACAGAGTCGCAGGGCAAAGAGCATACGCAGAAATGAAGGGTATAGATCCGGTTAAAAAAAAGGCTAAATAAACAGAAACCGAAATAACCAGAGAGAAAATAACAGTAAACTGCAGATAAACACTGTATACCTCTAGATCTTAAAAATGACGCAGATAGGGCTACCGGAAACCTTTTCACGTGAAACGAAAGGGGTTCCTCACTGGAACAGATGCTCCGAACACAATAAAGCAGTCCTTTCGGCCCGAAAGCAGTCAGAAACAGTAGATCTAGGAAACGATAGCCGCATGCAGTTCTACCGGCTTCAGATTTGGGTCACCAACGGACGCGGCCCTCAAATAACTATGATACCATGTAGGAATTTACAGGGTAAGTTCCTCAGAAAGAACACCAAAAGGACACCGCTCACAACCAGATCTCAATCAATACACCAGTATTTTTGACTTGGTTAAAACCCTCAAAGAGGGAAACAGTCCACGGCCTGAGCCAACGTGGCCACTTCAGGCAATTTATTAATCAAAGAATGAAAATTTACATAAGCTTTCTCTCATAGACGGATTACCCGAACAATGACCCTCCATGCGCTTTAAATAGAACTCATGGACCAATCGGGTGTCAAGCCACGGATCAAGTGTTGGTAATACCGAGGAGAGAGTGAACCTTCGGATCACTACATTTCGTGACCGTCGGATTGTAAGTTACAAAATGTACAACGGTAAAGAAACACACTTTACCTAACTCTATACTAGACCAAGTTGAACTTAACTATTTCCTATGTGTCGTCGGAATATCCTAACACTTGGGAGTTTTAGGTTTCTGACGAAAATCACCTTGAAGATGAGATGAACTACCTCCTTAAAGTCTATAAAAAAAATGGTTATAGCAGGTCTCAAAGTCTTAGGGCTTTTCAAAATTCTGGAAAAGGACCTAAGAATAAGATTGACCCCAAGGATTGGTCTTCTAGGGTTCATCTTCCCTTTATTCAAGGGACCACAGATAATATCGCTAGAGTCTTGAGAAAACATATGATGCATTCGTCCTTTAGACCCATTAACACTATTTGAAGTTCTCTTCATTCTATTAAAGACCCGGTTAACCCTAAGGATGGGAAAGGCATTTACATCATTCCATGTTCGTGTGGAACTCCTTATATTGGAGAGACCGGTCGTTATATTAACCAAAGGATTTGTGAACATGCTGCAGACATCAAGCATGGGAGGTTATGCTCCTCAGCCTTGGTGGAACATGCAAAAAAAACCAATCATCACATCTGCATCGAAGAGGCTAGGTTCATTGCGAGGATTGACCATTTTCATCATCGTAAATTTAGGGAGGCCATAAAAATTGAAAAGCATCCTACTAATCTAAATACGGATGATGGTTGGAGCATCAGCAGATGCTGGATTCCTGCACCTTCTTCCTAAATTAACTTTTTATTTTTATTTTTAATTTTTGTTTCTTTCATTATTTAATTATATATGTATATTATATATATATATATATATATTATATTGTTGTATTATTTTATTTCTTTTTAATCTACATTCACCCCTTGACTTATAATATTCTTTAATATTATTATTTTGACCTTATACTTAACCTTTTTATTATAGTACCTTCTTTTCTTTTTTTTTTAATTTCTTTTATTTATTAATAATTTTTTGAAATTGAAATTAGATATTATATTATATACTATTAGGTATAATTGACTAAACATAAAAATTAATTTTTATTACAACCTCTTATAATTTTCTTTTAATTTGTTCTATCATTTTAAACCCTTTTAATTTATTTTAATTGAAAAATTATTTTTAGTATTAAGTGATAAATAACTTTATTATTGTTTATAACTCTTATAATATTTTATAAAAATAATGAAAAATAAATAAAAAATAAAATTATTTAATTGATTTAACTTAAACTTTTTTAATTCAAATCTTTTCTCTGCCCTCAGCCAAACTAGTCGTTACTCACTAACGGCTAGTTAGCATCTCTCTACATCTATTTATTTCATTGCCCAGATCGGGTACCTCATCTTATCCTGAAGATGAACCACACTGGATGGTTAGAAACACGTCGATAAGAATATTTTTATGTGATTTTCTCCGGAAGATATTATTAATGATATTATGGACCATAGAAGTCTTAGCTCAAAAACTAATCATGTTACAACATCGACTCCAATGGGGACTGCATCCCCATGTGGGATGCAGAGAACTAGTAGACCACTTGCCTTTAGTGTTGGGCATGGGGTCATACCATAAAATGACCAACCACTGATTTGCCATCTTATGTAGAAAAATAACCAATCCACATGGATCAGTGTTGTAATTTGAATACTCTGCTACTACACACTGCAACCTACAACTGTAAAATGCAACCATATCCCTGCACTAATTCAAATAATCTTTCGTACTGAAATCTGAAAACTGAAAATTTCTAGAAACTAAAAATATAAGTTGATCTATCATATACTCTTTAAATCACACCACTCATAAACAATGAACATGCTAATCTATTGCATACTGAAACTCAAAATATCTATTCAATCCCACACCTCTATCTAGCTGAACTAGAAAATTTTACACTATTAGGTGTAATCTGCTTTCCAATGTAACCAAGTGCAGAGTGGATTTATTGACAAACCACGTTTCCAGCCACTAAAAATCTGAAGAATATATTCAATATGAACATAAAATATCATGGAAAACTTATACTCATAGGTGTATATTAAAAGTTGCATCCTCTATAGATATTTTAGATTTCTGACCATGGTTGAGAGGGAAAGACATATACTATTGATTGCAAGTATCAACGAACCTTGCATAGCACTAAGGGAAGCCAAAATTTTGAAACAGTGGGATCGGTTACCGAGTGGAATTGCCATATGACAAGGAATAGATCTAATCTTCATCTTTCCACGAAGAAAGATATCTTCGTTACTTTGCTCCACGACAATGACACCAAATGTTGCACATGTTTCCCATAGGCATTCCTTGGCTGCAAAAACTATGCCAGGAAACCAACTCAACCAGCCTTTAGGTTTAAGTTGGCCCTTGAACTAGAGGGGGCTCCCTCAGTGGTTATGAGGCTTTGTTTAACGTTGTTCACCTGTCACTAAACAGCAGCCTATGAAGCACAATGACCAGATTTATTGTTTTAGTTGGGGGTGGTTGGCGACCAATGACAATCCTATCCATGATTAAAGGCCTCTCTCACAGGGTCCCTACAGAACTTGTCAGCTTCCATCGTGACAGAATGACTTAGCTTTTCAAGAATTATGATAGAAGAATATAAGGAGATTCTTAATAATTAAGCAGTCAGACAGACTTCTTAATAACTAGGGAAACTTGGATGCGTCTAGAATATTTCTGTAGCCCAACAAAACACATTGTAGAGTATTCAAGAAGGCCAAACTAAAACCACTTCTAAGAGGAGCTATTTCAGACAAATAATCCAATAAGCTAAACTCTTTTAATGGCTATCAGAAAGCATAAAGCAAAAACCAATCGAAGAGGATTTATCTTGGTCAAACAGACCAATAATCTAATCTCTTTCTAAAGGTTATGATTTTGTATGGGATTTAAGAATAGACTAATATTCAATCTACACCTACCGAGACTTTCCTATAAATGATTTGAACACGTGTAGAAATAAGATATGAAACACTAGAAAGACATACTAGAAAACACAAAATTCTGTCAAATTGAAGCCGGAAGGCTTTCATTAGAAATCATATAATAGAAGTTATTACAAATTGAAGAGCCTTGGCACCTAAAGCCCACCATATTACTTCAATTGATGAAGTATTTCTACAATTTCCTTACAAAATATCTTGATAAAAATATCAAGAGCTATTACAAATATCTGAAAATCGTATTACAAAAATAGAACAAAAATAAAGGTAACTAAAACTATTTGAAGAGTTCTTGTATTATACTTGAGGATTTATGTTGATAAAGAAGCTAAATTCGAATTTGATTGCAACTCATATTTGATGATGTGGCCTCCAAGTCACTAACTGTCATGAGCTTTTTCCTCCCGAATTTCCAAAAAATAGGGTCCATCCATCCCTTCGAATATCTCAATCCGAGCTAGCTATATGAAAATGAGAGAGTTTTTTGTATTCTAGTATCTTAGAAACAAAAACCTCCTCCATTTTCCCAAGATTCATGTCTAATTATTAAAAATCGTTTCTGCAAAATGATGGCTTAAACAGGACATTGTGCAATTAGAAAAATAGGCTAAACATGATGAGGGTTTAGCTCGCAACCCTTAATACCTGTGTGAAAAGTGAGATAGGATTTTTTCTTTTGTAATATTATGAACCAAAACGTCTTCTAGTTTCTAAATATTCATCTTTGTTTATTCAAAATATCCTCTATAAAAAGGTGACTAAAACAGGAAATTTCTATAAAACATGCCTTCAAAAATGCATTTGCATCTCCCAAACCATAATAGCTATTAGAAAATTGAGATATGTTTTTTTACATGGGGATGTTATAAAAAAAAACCTCTTGCAATTATTTAACATTAGTTCTCAGATATTTTAGACCATGTTTAAATTTACTTTATTACATGATTTAATCATGTTTAAATGCATGATTAACTAAATCAACCAGCTAATGAAAATTAAATTTAAATTTTGAGGGCACACTTACTCTTGAAGACCAATTTATTATTTAAAACTACTAAAACCTATTATATAAAAAAATTCAAATTATCAAAACTAATCAAGTTACAACATCGGCTCCAATGGGGACTACTTCCCCCTGTGGGATGCAGGGAACTAGTAGACCAATTGCCTTTAGTGTTGGGCATGAAGTAATACCATAAAACTACCGACCACTGATTTTCCATCTTATGTAGAAATATAACCAATACCCATGGATCATTGTTGTCATTTGAATACTATGCTACTACACACTGCAACCTACAACTGTAAAATGCAACCATATGCCTGCACTAATTCGAATACTCTTTCATACTGAAGTTTGAAAATTGAAAATTTCTAGAGACTGAAAATATAAGTTTATCTATCATGTAATCTGTTAGAGTCAGTCTGTTCAGTCCTCCATCAGAGATCAAATTCTTTATGCATGTCATTTTTAGGAGTCCCGCTCCATTCACTCAGCTGCATTCCACTAGGGGCATGCCATAATCTAATGGAAAAGATCATGCTAGTCATTTCCCCTCATGTATGGTTCCTGTTGGCTTAGGTCTTTTGTCAATGATCACTAAAGTCCATGACAATCAAGGTCTGGTCCTTTAATGGACAAAAGTCATTTTTGATCATTAGGTCTAGGGATTAAATCAATTTGGTCTTCAACCATGTCCAATAAAGCCATGCAGGACAGAGTGAGGCCCTTACAGAGTTATGATTCAGAGAGTTTCATCGTCATGTAGATAGACTTCAACTATTCTTCAAAACTTTGTTTTGAAGAAAAGTCAAACAGTGTCATTTGTGATCAATTTTTCAAAAAAACTCGTCAATTGATTTTTTCAGGTGCAGTCATGGTTTCCGTGGCCAAATGCCCTGTCATGCAATCTCTGCAAAGAGTGCCAAAAATTTCATCATTTGAGCTAAAATTTCAAAGGGAAAAGTGAAATTCAGTATTGATTTAAGTCAGTGAAAAAGTGTCAAAACACAACATTAGCAAAATGGGTTTTTGAAGAGGAAAAAAGTAAACCCATGACTTCAAAGCCTTTATATACAATTTTCCACCAAAATCAAAGTCATTGTGCAAATCATGTTCATAGGGAAACATTGCAAAGCATTGAGAGAAACAAAGTGTGTGTTTGGAGTGAGTTGGAGGTAGTTTCCAAAGCACAGCGCACACACAGAGGGGCGTGGCACACACACAGAGCGCGGTGAACACAAAGCCACCCCACGGTGCAAATTTTCAACGGGCACGGTGCACACACATGGCACGATGCACACACAGGGTGCGGCGCACTGGGTTTGGCGTGCGGTGCACACCCACAAAGGCCTGAAACTGTGCCAAATTGCCTCAAATTGCTTGTGAAACCCCTCAAATCAATAGGTAAGCTCTATGTCATGACTTTCTCATAAAATTTTGTGAATGATATGGTGGTTTATGGCTATGTTTAATTGCAACAAAATTCATAAAACCGACCACAAAGAAAACACAAAAAGCCATTGTTGCTAGGGTTGCATAATTGTGGTGTTGATGCCAAGGTTCCATTTTCACCCCTCATTTTTCCCTTGATTGCCATTTTTCCCTATCCCCCCTTTCTCATTTTTCCTATTATCCCTACCCTAAAACACTACCAAACCCTATTCCCTATCCCCTCCTCTTATTTATCAACATAACACCCCAAAACCCTACCTTATCAAAACCCTACCCTATCAAATACCCAAACCCCCTACATATCCCTAAACAAACATCTCCCCATAACCCCTATTCCCATCATATTACTCCCCTCCTAATACTCCCTTTTTTTTCATTGTCCCCCTTGGTGGTAGATATCACAACAACACCTAGTTTCACACCATCATCAAAGGGCAGCCCAAGTACAGTGCACACAACAATCATGGCATCTGAGAATTCATCAGAGTACGAGATGGAGACACAAAGTGATTCATCCTCGGAAGAACAGGCTCCCAGGAGACATCACACGAGTGGCAAACGTGTTAGGGATGAGCCAACTACCCTCACTGAATTGCAGGCCTGCCCTCTTTCCATGTCATGTTTCCAACATCTATCACGTTTTGAATTTTTTCAAAGGGTGGCTAATGTTAGAGTTCATCATGAGTTGGCCCATCTTTTTGTGCTTCACCTACATGGAGGTCAGTCTATCTTGGCCGGGGTCACCTTCACATTGACACCCAAAACTATCTCAGTGGCAACCGGCATACCGAATGTTGGAGAACAGTGGCATAAGAAAAAGAAGGTGGATAGGCAACACTATGAGCCTTACATTAAGGCCAGATTCTTGAGGCAGCTCACAAGAGTCTTTCCATTCAACTATTTTAAAGATGAATATGCTCCGCTCATGAAATTGATCATGAAGTACTTCAGCTGTGAGGGGATGTTCTCTCATCTATATGCCTACCACATCAGGTTTCTCATGCACTTTACCAGGGTGTGGATGATGAACCTCCCATTTTTCATTTGCAGGAACATAGAGAGGATGAACACCTTCATGCAGCACAAGACCCCTCAGCAGCAGCTTAACAATGTTTATCACTTTTCTCTTATCCGGATTTTAGTAAATCATCAGTTGGGATTGCAGGGCATTGCTTGGGAGGACTTCATCTCCCATGACCTCTTCAGCACTTCACAGGTATTATCAGAGGTAGAGCATGATATAGGTGGTCCTTCTCATTAGTATGAGAACCATGAGACCACTACTATGCCAGTATTCGTTACATATCAGAGAGGCAGTAGGCACTTGTTTGCAGCAGCAAAGCGAGTGTTATCTCCACCTGGGGTGGAAGGGGCCTCGCTTCTGGCATCAACGACACAGGTACAGGACAAGGGCAAGAAGCCCATGCATGATGAGGGTCCATCAGGTGAATAGGAGGCCGACTTCATCCTCATTTAGGATGATGATGCAGATGTGGAGAGTGCTAGACTTAGGATGACCATTCAGGAGCAGAAAACAGAGATCCAGGACTTGTCACTCAATTTGGAGAGGGCCAAATGGATCATCAGGTATTTGGAGCAGAGGAACAAATAGCTTGAGGACCATCATGAGATCATGGAGCTGCAAAGCATCCGTGGGAATCGACAAGCTGCCCAACAAAGGAGGATCGAGCTCACTACCTTGGAGCAAGAGAATAAAAATGACCATGAGTCTTGGCTCGAGCAGATCAACATCCACCTTAAGAGACTATTGGAGAAGGCCGACAGAGACAAAACCATATTGAGCAGGATGGTTTATCATTACAGGGCACAGAACATGAGTTCGAAGGCTCAGATAAGGAGCTTGAAGAAAAAATTGAGCAGAGCGACAAAGAGACAAAAGAGGCAAAAAGAGTAAGATCGGCTTCGAATCTTGGCTGAACCCTCAGTGGCCCAGCATAGTGCCCCTTAGAGAAACTACAGCCCAAATTTCAAGAAATTTGCGGCAATTTTGGTTACATGGCAATTTTTTGGTCTCAACGCAGGTTTTTTCTCCCAGTGGCGCGACACTTAGGATTGGGAGCTCCAAATTGGAAATGGCTTGCATTTTTGGATTTAGCATGCAAAATCACAACTACTGGTGCTTGGACAAGAAATTTGGGCATGATTTGAGTCTCCAGGAGGTCAAAAACACCCAAAAAATGACCTCTGTGCCCCTATTTTGACACACAGGAAGTAGTCTTTGGAGAATGAACATTTGGAGGGGCAAATGAGCACCAAATTCAGAAATTCTACTTGGGTTGGAAAGTAGATAGGCCAGGCTTTCCAACAAGCACACTTGGCCACATTTTGGACTCCTACTGGTTCCTCAAAACAACCTCCAAATTGGCGCGGCGCATATAGAATTGGGTGTAGCACATATAGGGAAAAGGGCCAAATTCACCTCCGTTTCGTGAAATTTCGATTCGCAACTTTCTCCAAGTGGGCCCACTCATCTACACTTCAATTTTTTCGGAAACTAAAGCAAATTTTAAAGATTTTGGCTTCTATCCAAGTGGCAAAGGAAGACAAACGGTCACCCAAGCCATTTGTCACTTTTGTAATGCTGCACCTATAGCTAATGGTTGGCTTTCCATCTCCATTTTGTAATGATTTGAGAAATGCCCCAACTATTGGTTGTTCTATCTCCTCATGGAATGTTCTATATATTGTATGCAAACCATTTGCAAAGGGTTGGCTGGCTGGTAATTTCTGGGAGACTGTGGGAAAGAAACTCTGTTTCTTCATTGTATATTTTGATAGAGGATTAATGCAAGGCAGCAGCTCTATTTCATGAGATTCACGTGGTTGTGAGTGTAGAAAATGTGTCTCTTATGTTTCATATGTATTTCGTTATGTTTCACAGTTCATTTCATATTCATTTCCAGTGAAATTTTATAAGTTAGATAAGGTAGAATTCATTTTAATTGCTCTGCCTGTGGGAAAATTTCATGTTTAGTGTTCTTTCTTCTGTTGAAAAGGATTCATGTACTTATGCCCTTTTCACCCCCCTAAGCAATCTCTCCATTTCGTGCTATTTCAAAATAAATTGCTAGACTTTCTGCCTGTCTTGCCTCACGAAGTAATCTTTG
Organism: Pinus taeda; assembly: GCA_000404065.3. Lineage (NCBI taxonomy): Eukaryota > Viridiplantae > Streptophyta > Pinopsida > Pinales > Pinaceae > Pinus > Pinus taeda. Next base: position 92,745 of record APFE030267385.1, on the reverse strand, counting down.
CTTTTGTATTAAATTCTCTGTTCATTGTTGTCCGTTAGTCCCATACCATCCCAGAAACTCAGCCATTCATAAAAAATTGCTTCTTGTATCCATATTTACTTACTAGCCTAAAAAAAATATTTCACTATAAGTCATCTCATACCATTTCGTTTATCTATTCACTGGGTGTGACTCGGAGAGAGCCCTCTCATGTTCTGGTAGGGCTAGTTACCAGACTGAGTGTGGTTTGTGGTTACCCTGAATTTTTCCTTCCTTCAGCTTAAGGTGGATTTGGGTGCTAACATAGTGGTGACTCCACTGGGGAGAAATAAATCCCCTTACTTCTCGATAATTCTGAGCTTCTGGATGATAAGTTTAGGATTGGATAGGCTGAGTAAGTTGGTTGTGTCCTTTGATTTTTCTCAATAGCATGTTGGCTTCTAGAAGATATACCGAGCTAATCCAAATCCAGATCCTCTGCACATCTACAAAAATCCAATTTGATTTCAAGATTTCGTCATCAAGTAAGCTCTATATCTCCCATGTTCAAATCCCATTCATGCCCGGACATTTTTGAGTATCTTGAAGAGCTAGAGTTTGATGAGCAGTTTGAACTATCGTTGTTCGAAATAAAATCCGAAAGGGTGGTTGACTCTACTGTCCACAATCCACAATTTCTTTTATACTTGGAGATGGAAAGAGCTAGCTGGTCGATTGATAACTACATTATAGCTCAGCTTCAAACTCCAATTTCTAGCCCCTTTCAAACAGTGCACACTCCTCCAACACCTCCAAGGCCAAATCCACCAAGAGTGATGGCTACCCATTTTTCACCTCTTGTTTTGCCTCAAGTTTTAGATGATATGCCCATAGATAATCAAAGCAAAATCATGTTTTTTGATGGCACTCCTAATAGCATTACTGCTCAGCGACATGTGGATAGAATGGCAGATTTCTATGAATTTCATGAGATCGATGTGGAGAATGTCGCAATGAGACTCTTTGTACAGAAATTTGCAGGTGAAGTGAGGAAATGGTTCAGAGGTTTTCCGGTTGCACGCATCGCTACCTTGGCTTACCTACAAAGACAATTTTTAAACCGCTGGGAAGTGAAAAAGAATCCTCTTCAAATGCTGGCTGAATATGAGCAGATCAAAGGGAACACTGGTGAGTCGGTCCAAGACTATTGCAATAGATTCAATTCGGTTTATAATGAAATTCCATATCATCTAAGGCCACCTATGGAACTAGCCATGGTGAAGTTCTCGGATGGTTTTGATGTTGACATGGCTTATCAATTAAGAGAAAGAGAACCGACCACAATGGAAGACATGCAAAAGATAGCGATCAACATTGAAGAAAATATGCTAACCAAGAGGGCTAGAGCAAAAGCAGAGAAGAAGGTCACCGTAAAAGAAGAATCTTCCCTGGTAGATCAGCTACTTCGGAAGGTCGCGCAGATGCTTGAAACGGTGAAACTCAATAAACTTGAGCCACAAGTTAGAAATCCTAACTTTCGTGGCCAGCAACAACCACAATATAGAATAAGACGGAGAGATCAGCGAGCCCAAGAGCAGACAACACAACAGCCAATACAGACACCTTTGCAGCATAATTTTGTGCATGGACCAGAGTCAGATGAGGACAGGAATATAATAGGTGAATAAAATCACCTCTTTACTCCTGATGATTTTCCTATTTATCTCACTGAGGATGAGGAGTATGCAGAAAGTTCGGTTGTACATAAAGACATAGATTTCATTCTAGCAAATGATACCATTTTGGAGGAAGAATCAGATGAGTACCAAAGAGGCTATATGAATGCCTTGTCCGCCCAACAACAACGATATTCACTTAGAAACAAAGATGTGCCAGTCAAACCAATTCAGAAAGAGAAGGACATTGAGGCATCAAAGAATAATTCATCAGTTGCACAAAGGAAAGGAAAAGAGGCGGTTGATCCGAATAGCAGCAAATCACCATCAGCAGAACAATCACATCAGCAAGTTGCATCGAAAGAAAAGGAAAGGAAATAAATCCTAGTCAAAGAGGTAGAAAATATTCCCGCTTTTAATTTAGAGAATGAGATTGCTAAATTGAAGGTATCCATTCCCTTTATTGAAATAATGAGGAACAACAATTATAGAGGACAAGTATCTAAAATGTTGAATTTGGACCCAATGTCCAACATGGTGAATGTTGAAGACGATTAACCTGAAATGATTTTTGGGCCAGCATCAAATGGTGAGTCTCCTGATAGTGATGTGCCACCTTTTTATATCAGTTTCATATTGCATGATTTTATGTTACATAATGCCATGTTCGATTCCGGAGCTTCTCACAATCTCATTCCCAAGGCTACCATGGATAAGCTTGTTCTGGACATCACCCGGTAATACCATGATCTCTATTTGTTTGATTCCAGCAGAGTAAGATGTATAGGACTCATCAAAGAATTGGTTGTGAGTCTAGATCAACTCCCAATGAAGAATGTTTTGATGGACGTTGTTGTAGCAGATATTCCTCCCAGGTTTGGCATGCTTCTTTCTAGATCTTGGGTAGTGAAACTGAAAGGGACACTACAGCTAGATTTCTCCTATGCAATGATGCCGGTGTTTGGCCAAATGAGGAAATTTTATCGGGAACAAAAAATGAAATACATGATCACAAGCAAGGAGAAACCAATAAATCATCAGATTAATTATGTACATACAGATTTAGAGTCTTTTGTTTTGTATTCTTATAGTTTCAATGATATCGATTGTCAGTTAGTAGAAGCAGATGATATTCTGGAAATAATAGAAAATTTCAGAGGAGTCTTAAAGAAAGAAGGACAAGAACAACATAACATCGTTGGGCAATGAAGTGAAAGTAATGGACAGCAAGCAGGAAAGGCACAACAAACAGATTTCCAACACTTGCAAGAGGAGGAAGAAAGTTTGTGTACCATGGATTTTGATGGAGCAGTGGGAAATGATGGTGCTGGAATTGGAATTTGGGTACACAGTCCTTTCTCCGCCTTGAACAAAGTCCCTAGTAACGTGTGGGTATGCTCTTACAAGTTGGCTTTTGATTGTTCAAACAATGAAGCTAAGTATGAAGCTCTGATTGTTGGCCTAAAGATTCTAAGAAAGTTGAATGCTAAAAGGATTTCAGTATATGGCGACTCCAAATTGGTGATCAAGCAGGTCAGAGGCGAATATCAAGCAAAGCATCCTAGGATGCGGGCTTACTGTAATGTAGTTCTAGACATCCTAAAATTATTTTCAAAATACACCTTGACATGTGTGCCTCGTATACAGAATAGTATTGTTGATGCTCTTGCTAAGGCAGCAAGTAGTTTGAAGATCCCAATGAACTCCAGCAATAAATTTGAAATCCATGTCAAGCATCGTCAAACCGTTCTAGACAATCAGAGATATTGGCAAGTTTTCCAAGATGATGAGGAGATTGATGAATTTCTACAAAACAAAGGCAAGTTCAAAGAGACCTCAATTTATGTAGAAAATGACGATGGTAAAGGTAATGGTACAGATGAGGTGCAGATCAATCAGATGGACTTGTTGCAGCTGAAGAATAATGTTATTCCTAAAGGTTGGATACCTTTAGAAGAACTCTTTGATCAAGATGATTTAGCCCACAAGCCAACATTGCATCCAATAGAGAAGGGTGTGGAAAACGTCAATATCAGAACAACTACTAATCCTAAATTGGTAAAATTGTCCAAAGCATTGCCACCAAAGATCAAGGACAAATATATAAGTTTGATGTCTTCATTTGCAGATGTTTTTGCTTGGGACTATTCTGACTTAAAGACATATGATACCAATATAATTCAACACACTATACCCATCAAGCCCAATCAGAAACCATTCAGACAAAAGTTGAGAAGGCTAAATCCAAAGTTGCTGCCATCAATTGAAAAGGAGATAAATAGGTTGTACAAATCAGGGATCATTGTTCCCATCATATTTTTAGATTGGATCTCTAATTTGGTTCCCGTGCGAAAGAAGATAGGTGAGATTCGCTTATGCATTGATTTTAGAAATCTCAATAAAGTTTCGTTGAAAGATAATTATCCACTGCCCAAAATGGACCATATACTTCAGCGAGTAGTGGGAGCATCTCGTATGTCACTACTTGATGGTTATTCCGGATATACCCAAGTTTCTGTCCATGAAGATGACAGAGACAAGACAACATTCACCACTCCATGGGGAACCTTTCATTACACTAAAATGCCTTTCAATTTGAAGAATGCGGGTGCCACATTTCAGCGTGCAATGGACTTGGCTTTTGCAAATGAGAATTATGTCTTTTTGGTTGTGTACCTGGATGATTTGACGGTGTTTTCCGAATCTGATGAAGAGCACATGTACCATCTAAAAATTTTCTTCCAAAAGTGCAGAAAATATGGCTTGTCGCTGAATCCGAAGAAGAGCTTGTTCACCATGGGGGAAGGCAAACTACTCGGGCACATTATCTCAAAAGATGGCATTCGTATTGACCCAGCACGTGTGCAAGCAATTCAGCAAATCGATCTACCCCGGAATAAGAAAGAGATACAATCTTTCAATGGTAAAATGAATTTTCTACGCCAATTTTGTTGAGGGATTTATTCCCCTAGGGCTTTTGGGTTGAAACCCTAGTAGACTGAAAGTTGTCTATAAAGAGAAGCACACATTCGCACAGCCATTATGCTATTATAAGCAAATTCTATAGTAAGAGGGGTGTACCTTAGATCCTACGTTTGAGAAGGTCCTTTAGGGTCCAAACCCTTCTTCAAGTTCATTTCGCTCCTTTGTCCTGCAAAACAACCAATTCCAAAGAACACAGTAGTATATGGACAAAAACTTATAAAGAAATCATCTTCATGTTATAAAGGAAGTTAGTTAGTTATGAACTTTAAACAACCACTCACATATGAATTCCAACATGAATATCATAAACATAAAGAATATTTATATCAGGAACCAAGACGTGTTTCTTTTATTATAGACAAATAAAATGCATAAAAGGAATGATTTCACCCGAGTCACCTTTCGCAGGCTCCAAGAAAAGATTCCTTCCAGATCCGTCCAGCCTCAAGCCTTTAGCAAACTCCTTCCATGACTTACTCCATGATGTCATAAGTAGTGGATGAACATCAACACACAAGGAAACAAGGGTTTCCTGTACAAATGGGGGAAGTGCAGAAGGACAAGGCTTCAGACCTGGTCAGGGAAAAATCTCAGTATAATAACCTTTCTCCTCTTCTCTCCTCCTCTAGCCTTCCCTTTGAGGTCTTTTTATACCTCTCCCAAAGCAGTTTTTTAGTTGGGAGTTGGTTGGGAACAGTTGGGCCACGGGCACTAACAGGTGATCAACAGGTAAAACCTGTGATCTCCGCCCGAAATTAAGGAGTTTTATATTTTTTTTAAGTGTTTTAATACATATAGGTGGGTTGGGTATATGCCTACCCGAGTATACACACGTTTAACTCAGGGAAATGTCGCGTATAAGGGATAAAAAACTGTTTTTTAAATTTTGGTCCAGGTCTGGAAGGAGGGGTTTCCCTAGGCCACGAGTGCACCATCACAAACCATAATAGTGAGATCTAGAGCTATAACAGATGCCCCCTAATACATGAGGTCAGAAGGGGTACATGATGGCCGAAATGTATTAAGCAAATACATGGAAAGGAAATCTTTCAAAAACTGAGGAGTACTTCACCAGAATTCAGCCTGCCAAGCCACAAAAGGAGATCAGAAAGAAACACTGTCTGAGGCGGGCATACCCATGCTCAGAGAAATCAAAGCGTGTCTGCATATCAAGTACAAGTGAATACACTAAGTATACAATAATAAATTACTGCAAAATACATAAGGGATCATCTGATCATGATCGAACTAGTACATGTTTGAATATCACATATAAGACTGTCAATGATGCTGAAAAGTGCAACGGATCACTGATATCAAAGACTGATCCCAAAAGGTACCGACTGAACAAGATGGAAAAGGATGGTACTACACTGCAAACTCAGGTGCCAGCATATAGAATGTCGCCATGACTGACTGCAACATATAAAGTGGAGTTGTATCAACTAGCAGTAACAGGAGCTACTGTCAAGTGAACCAATGAATGCTGAGACAACCTGAGGTCTTCACCGACTGCCATGGTACATTTCTACACCATGGGAGTAAATGATCTGAATTCGACCATGTGAGAAATCGTTTGATTACCGGTCATTGATGTATACCGTTAACAAATGCGAGACTACTCACCGATAATGATAATGAGCGTCAAGGTACCCAGTGCAATCCAACAAGTGTGAATAGATGAGCTGGAGTCGAACACCTGTAAGAATTTATCGATCATGAGACAATGATGGTTTCCCACTGTCGATAGCGAAGGATCTGCCACTAATGACTGCAAACCCCAAGGTACTACCAAATGGACTCTAGATCTTTGCCCCAGAGCAATGAGTCGGAGTCGATAGGGAAAGATCCGCTAGAAGGAAGGCATTAAGGCATCCTTCATCAATCTAGCGCGAGTGTAACCCGTAGGCCAATAATGTGGAAGGAATCCGGATGAAAGAGATGTAGTAACCCAACCGAAGTATGTTTCCGGTGTACACGAGATGTGGCTAGCACATGACAGAAACCCTCTGAACCAACCAATAATGAAAGCTGACACAGAGGCGAGGTATCCACCAATAGGGTCAAATGGAAACCAAGGTACTACACGAATCCCAATGTGTGATAATGTAAGCTGATGTCGAACACAAGGGAAACCACTTAGTCAAAGACCCATGATACTGATCGATGTTGAGCACAAGGTGACCTATCAATAATGAAAATAGGGTGAGGGTGCAGCTCTAGGCCTGTCCTCAGAGCAATATGTGGGCGTCGATAAGGAAAAGACCCGCCAGCAAGAAGTCAATGGAGACCTTCTCAAACCAGCACAAGTAAAGGAACAATATAGTTGATGTGATAATAGACATGACACCGACAATCAGGGATGGCCCACTGAAAAATGAGTCAAGAGACACCGCAGAGAGGCTAACTCAGGCTAACTTCCCTTGAACAAAAGCACCACTCGATGAGACTATGTGGCAGCATATGATGACTCTTTATAAGTTCGTCATGCAGGAGGCACGAACGAACCCTCCATATGATTGGAAGATATAACCAATCGGGGGAGAACTGACTCAATAACAAGGTTAAGGCGTACTTAAGTCAAAGTAAATCCCGCCCAAACGGAGGAGACTTTGTTTTGAGTGCTTTGTTCAAGGGCGAAATGACTGACTCTAGCTGCCAACAATAAATGGAAATACTGTCCCGTTCCTGCTCTTTTTTTGGAATAGTTAATTTTTTTGTCTTTTTCTGTTAAGCTTGAAAAATAAATAAAATAATGCTATGGTATAATGGAAAGAATGAGTGTCGGTGAAACAGATGATCTAGTTCCTTGGAATGGAACATTCCTATGCTCAATGCAGGGAGGCAAAAACTGGTCAGTGACACTCAAAGGTACGTTCCTTCCACGGGTCAAGGTGCGTCAAGTTGCAGAAGTCAAAGGTATGCAAGGTTGATTTTGCAGTCGTCTTGGTCAAAAGTTGGCTTAAACACGAGTTCAAGTGAAGCCGACTCTAGGCCAAAAGGTGCAAGTAGTCAACATGCAATGCAGTGGCACAACTCAACACAAAGGAGCCTATAGGGTATAAGGCTAGAACAAAGCGAAGAAGCTAAGAGGAATGAGTCTTCAACACATAAGTCATGGCGGGACTACAGAGGACTCCCGAGCCTACTCAAATTGGAGCAGCATGGGCAACAAATGTCAGTGAGGTGCTAACTACGATGCGCATGTAAAGGATGGCTCTACCATCGTGTCATGATTTAAAAAATTGGCAAGTGAAGATGGCTTACGAACCATAACACGATGGGGTCGACCCTATGGAAGATGTATCGGTGAATGAAGGCTAGTATGCATAATGCAACAAAAAAATGGTGTCACTAACCTATATGCCAGTGAGAAAATGATACCTGCCATGACGGGTCAGCAGTCATGGAACCGTCTTGAAATTGTCGAAAAAACGTCCAAAATGTCTTGAAAAACACACCATTCTCGACATTCCAAGCTCCCAAGTTAAAAGTCACATGAGGCCCAAAAAAATAAAATTTTGAAAAAATTTTGCATTTCTAAAACTTATAAAAGGGATTTTGGACTCACCATTTTTACCATTTGAGTTTGAGAGCAAATATTTGGAGAAAAAGGAGAAAACTTCCTGTATACCAAATTCGACCGTTCAAATTCTTCAAAAACCTCCAGGTAACTCTTATACTTAGCTTGCAATTGATTGTGACTGGTTTTAAGATTTTTAGTTAATGTTTCACCATTGAATTTTTTGCCCAAAATTTCACCGTGACGTATATGTGGGTTGGTAATATGAAACCCGCGTACACGCAGGCCCTATATGCGACTGTGTGCACAGGAACCCGCGTATATGCTGTGAACCAATTTTAAACAAAAACTAACGGTTGCAAATCATTTTTTTCTCAAAATGTCGGTCGCTTGGCGTGAAAGAGAGCACAGAGTGGTGGATAATGAAGTCATGAATGATCCTGAAGCCTTAGATGCCCTACGGGGATGCGTCTTGCTTAAATTCTTCAAACTGTCGAACATGAAAGCAAATGTACGTCTGCTTGAGATGCTCATTGATTATTGGGATGTCGAGGAGGAAGCCTTTATGATTGACCAAATGCCACTCAGGGTAGAAGTGGAGGATATCTATTTCACCACGGGCCTTTCCCGAAGGGGAGAGGTAGTACATTCCTGGGGCAGGACACGGAGCAGTCCCTCAATAGAGGACTATGTACAGATATATTGCCCAAGACATCCCAAGAAGGTTGGGAGCCAGATTTCTATCACACATGTGGCGAGTTTATCACTGAGAATAATCTTATTCACCATAGCTCGAGTGAATGGATCATCCTCTCTGCACCAGGCTTCACGGCTAACCATGAGCGTGGCGGTTGACTGTCTCAATATTGTGTTCGACTGATGTACTCCTCTTCTGGCCAACATGAAGAGCCAGCTCACTTCCATCAAGAGGGGACAGACCAAGAACTTTGGATATGGGACTATCCTATGTACTTTATTTTTCGAGAAGGTTCCCGCACTCCGCCCCAGGGTAGCAGTTTCCATCAGCACCCCACGAGATCCACGTATGGGTCGGTGGGCTGATCTGATGAAACGTCTAGGGGGTGGGGAGGTCCCAAGGACTGCCTTCGATGATGACTTCTTCACCTGGTGGGATCAACAGATCATCTCCGTAGATGACTACCCCTATGTTGGGCTAGATTTCTGAGGAGATCTTGACCTACCATTACCACGGAATGCAGCATGGGGCAAGAATGGTAGGAATTTTTTTGATTTTATGATTTTTTAGATTTTATTGTGATGAATGATTGATGTGCCAGTCTAATGCTTGATTAGCGATAGAATCAGCTAACCAATTATGAGATCTTGGAATGTGCAAATAATAAATATAAATAAATGATCTTTACAACAACCTCACCCTTAAATACTGGCGATATAAACATGGGTCCCTTACCCGATAAATGTTGTTTAATTGTGACACTATCAATTGAGAATAAAGATAAACTACCAACGAGTCGATCTCGTGAGAAATTGCCTCGGATAGTAAATTAATAACAGCGGTATACTCATCCATATTATTTGAAGCGGGACCAATGCATACGCCCCTTGATACCATCAATTGACTAGTTGGATAATAGAGTACCCAAGTTGTGGAAGCGAGATTCCGAGTGTGCCGACTAGCACCATCAGCGAACCCAAAATAGACCAAGTCATCCATCAACACCTGTCATAGCAGACCAAAAAGTGTTGATATCAAAAACTCTCGATGATATATGTACAAATATACATAATGTACAAAGAAGTCATTGCCTAACTCCTACTTAAGAAAAATAATTCTTTAGGTAGAGCCCGTTTCGGGGCTCCACCAGCTTATTTCCCTCAAAATCGATTAACTCATACGACCCTTTTTCTAAAACTTGTTTAATAATGAAAGGACCATACCACATAGGCTTAAACTTGCCTTCCCCCAAGGTGTCTTTATCTTGGTCATAGACCAAGACAAGGTCACCTTCAGAAAAGACTCGAGGATGGACAGATTTATCATACTGCATTTTAACCCTTTTCTTATGAGCCTCATTCATCATGGCGACATCTCAACACTGCTCATCGAGCTGTTCCAAGTGAAGGAGGCGCTCCTCAAGACTCGAAGTCTCTGGAAGGAGCTCAACATCTAACTTAAGAGAGGAATTTCACATTCAACCGGAAAGATAGATTCCATCCCATAAACCAACTGAAAAGGTGTAAAACCAGTAGCAGTATTCACGGAGGTCCGGTATGCCCAAAGAGTCGAATACAACATAATGTGCCAATTTGACCGATTTTTGTCGATTTTCCATTGGAGGATCGTCTTAAGAGTTTTATTGACTGCCTCGACCTGTCCATTGGCCTGAGGATAATAAGGATATGAATTCTCCTACCGGAAACCTAATTTGAGAGCCAATTCAGACATCAGTTGATTCTGGAAATGACTGACATGATCAGTGACAATCTCTCTCGGGATACCGAATCTTGAGATAACCTGATTGAAAAGGAACAATGCTGCCATGTCACTATCGTTTTTATAAGTGGGCATGGCCTCGGCCCACTTTGTAAAGTAGTCTACAACCACAATAATGTACCTATGATTCGCCACTGAAGGCGGATTACAAGTTGTAAAATCAATACCCCACTTAGTAAAAGGACCGACAGTGACAACAGGAAAAAGAGGAGTTGGATGAGCACGCATCTTGCGAGTAAAGATTTGACAGGGTGACAGCATTTAACTACTTCCACACATTCTTTAAAGTGTGAAGGCCAAAAATAGTTGGCATGTAAGATGCCTTGGGTTGTAGCAAGCCCTGATAAATGACCACCACAAGCTCCACTGTGGAAGTCATTTAGCACTGACTCTGCTTCCTCTAAGGTTAAACAGCGCCGAAGGATTGAATCAACCCCTCGATGGTATAAGGTATCACCAATGATCACATAATTTTTAGCCAGGTGACATAATTTGCGACGTTCATCCTTGGAGAAAGTAGAGGGAAACTTCGAAGTCTGGAGATAGACAATGATATCTCCATTTCAATGGTCGAGTGAAGAGATGAGGAATAAATGTTCGTCGGGAAAACTTTCCTCATAAACAGTATCCTCTTCACAAGACAGCTCAGAAATTATCTTAGCGAAAACCATGGATTTCTTAGACTTGGAAGACAAGAACTCGAGATCAAATTCTTGCAAGATGACTATCCATCTATTATATTTGCCCCCAATCACTCGCCTACTGAGGACAAATTGAAATAGATTGACCGCCGCTAAGACAAAAGTTTTGCACAGCAATATATAATGACGGAGCCGCTGGACAGCATGGACAGCCGCCAAAGCCAACTTCTCAACCAGAGAATAGCGAAGTTCAGGACCTGTTAAGCCTCGGCTCAAATAATAAATCACATGCTCGGTGAGAGCATCGTCCTCCTGAACGAGAACCATACCAATGGTTGATTCTGCTGCAGCAAGATATAAAAGGAAGTCTCTCCCATAATCCAGTGGACTCAAAAGCGGGGCAGAGACTAGTGCCTTTTTCAAAGCATCAAACAATCATTGCACAAAGTCGTCCCATACAAATGGAAATCCTTTCCGTAGCAAACACATGAACCCTTTAGTGATCTCGGCATAGTTTGCTATAAACCATCTTAAGAAATTAGCCTTCCCTTGAAGACTTTGAAGTTGCCGAATTAAGGACAGGGGAGGCAACTGAACTATTGCCTCAACCTTGAGGGGATCAACCTGAATCCCTTCATTTGACACAATGAACCCTAATAACCAACCGGACGTAACCACGAAAACACACTTGTTGGGATTCAACCGGATTTTATAAAAACGACATCGCTCGAAAACCATTCAAAGGTGACTAGGGTGATCAATTTTCTTTCGAGAACGAGCAATGAGATCATCCAAGTATGCTTCGATGACATGTTTGATGTCGTGGAAAGCATAAGACATGGCCCGCTGAAAAGTGGCTCCAACATTTTTAAGACAAAAAAGCATCTTTCTATATGCAAAGGTACCCCAGGGACATATAAAGGCTATCTTATGTTGATCTTTAGGATGGATAGAAATTTTATCATAACCAGAAAAACCATCCATGAAGGAAAAAATTTCATTACCCACACACTCGTCGATAATCTGACCAATGAATGGCATGGGGTAGTTATCTTTCGGACAAGCCTTGTTTAGGTCCCTAAAATCAATGCACACTCGGACTGTTCCTTGCTTTTTATCCATAGGGACTGGATTAGAAACCCAATCAGTAAGAGGAACAAGGTATATGAAACTCGCCTTTAGCAGCTTCTCCACTTCAGCTTTGATAGCTACTACTTTCCTAGGGTTAACCGGCCGAAGCCTTTGATGAACTAGTTTGGCGTTTTCATACGTCTTGATCTCATGCTGAACTATAGATGGGTCAATGCCAAGCATTTCTTCATAAGACCAAGCAAATACATCTCGAAATTCCTTGAACAGGTCGGTGTAAATTTGAATTTCTTTAGGGGAACACTATATTCCGATGTAGAGATTCTCAATCATGTTAGGGTCCCTAGAGATGTTTATAGGTATTTTTTTTGAAGTCACCGACATATTACTTTCGGCATGAACGTGTGCTGGAGCCAAAGGATTTGACACCGTAAAAACATCACTAGTACAGAGCTCGGAGAATCTAGATTCTACCTTTTGCAATGGAGGAAGAAAGTATGAACGATGGTGTAAGTCTTCCCAAGGTCGATCTATACCCATAATTTCTTGGAGGATTGCTTCTTCAGAAGGTAAAACTGAATCTAAGCAATCCAAGGAAGAGGTAGAATCAAGGCTCCAAGCCAGGGCCACATTACCATCTAACTCCTCTTCGAAAAAAGGAGTAGAATGGTCGTCTGCAGAGCTGACAATAGACTGATATCTAAGCTCAGCTGCAAATATAGGGAATGCCATTCCATTCCCTTGTCCTTCAACTAATGTGGCTGTAGGTGAAGACAAGGTCCAAGGGCCTGAAAAATAAGAGTTCAGAAGAACTCTTCTCGCGGAGACTCGTTAGGTGATGAAACGACATTGATTTTAGCGAAAGGAGAAGCAAGATCAAAGGTACCCATCAACGAGGAATACATCCCTACTCCTAAATTCTTGGTAGGCGGACGAGGGCTATCCACTAAAGGAACCGTAGAGTCAGAGCTTGCTTGAGGATCGACTGGACAATAATCCAGTTGATCAACATTAACGTTTTTCCCTTATGAGTAAAGCAAATGACACGAAACGGAGTCGAAACAATGGCGTCCATTTCGTATACCCAGTTCCTTCCTAAGAGGAGATCATAGTCTAGGTTAGCATCTATGACTTCTACTTCAATATTGACGACCTTCCCCCCAACACACATAGGAAAGGCCGGGATAATCCCATGCGGCTTATGAGAATGACCATCGAATGCAGTCAAAACGGTAGGTGAAGGAACATCTGAAGGCGATCCAATAGCCTTCCAACATGATATCGACATGACGCACATGGAAGCTCCTTCATCAATAACGGTATGAAAAATGTTAATTTTCCAATATGTAGACTTTATTTGGAAAGCCATATGATGAGGGAGTCGCTTTTTGACATTTAACATGTCGAAAGTGAGCACTAAAGAGTTAGTTGGATCGACTGCCCCGATCGCGGAAAGTAAAGCACTTCGCTAAGCCGGACACGACTAGAGAACCTCTAAAGCGGACATGGCGCACAGACTTTGAGCCAGATCCTCAACAATGGAGTAATTCTGGGTGGCCCTAGCATTAGGATTAATAGTCACGTGTTTAGCGGAACCTTTCGATATCTCTGGTATAGTCTCAACAGCGGGTCGCTCAATATGAAGGTCGATATTTCTAGGAACAGTCTTGTCCTTGGAAGTTTTGGCTTCACCATAATCACGTGACCGAGTAGCCACATGGACGTTAGAACCCACCATGAAAACATTCGATGATTTTTCCCCTTCCTGGTTGCCCCCTGTGGAGGTTCCAAGGTTTGAACTCGCGCCAACAAGAAGTTGCTACCCTTGGGGAAAAGGGTTGGTTAACACATCTTGAGAACTAGAAGTCCCTTGCTACCCTAACAAGCGCTGAGAATCTTCAATCTTGGGGAAAATATGAGTTAAATGGTCTCCACTGCACAACTTGCATGGAAACTTGACTTTCTTTTTAGACTCATTTCTACCACCACCAGCATTATTGTCGGATTTGTTTGCGTCAGGCTTCCCATCCTGGTTCTTTTTCTTACCTCATCCTTTCTTTTTCCCATTGGAATTTTGATTTCCTTTGGGGTTATCAGATTGGATGACATTAATCGAAGAGGTTTGGGAAGACAGAGGGTTAGACGATGTGACTTGGTTGTTAGAAGCGGTTTGTAAAGACAACTGCTGCAATTGGTTCAACAAGTTCACTGCATTCGTGTCTATCGACCCAACTATACCATATGCGTGGGGACCTGGCTTCGACTTAGCTATGTCAACCTTAGACCCAGGAGCATCTGGCAAGTATTTTTGTAGGATCCCAGACTAAGAGTAGATCAATTCTAATTGTTGGGCCCTAAAAATGGCTTGCTCCTCAGAATAGACTCCAGACATGGAGACATCCTTGGAGATCTTAGGTTGTAAGGATTTCAAAAACCATTCGAGACGGTACTCCGGAGGGATTTCGGCTTTAATGAACCCCTTTCTCCGTCTCCATTCCTGAATATGGTTAGAAATGTGAGTTGCCTTATCCTGACGAAAAGTGGCCAGTAGTTCAGTTCTGGCATCATAACGGACAGGCAACTGAAAATGATTTAAGGAAATATTGGCTAAGTCAACAAAAGATGTAAAGTTGCCCCCTGGCAACTCTATATACCATTTGGATGCATTACTAGTCAAGGTGCGCTGAAAGAGTCTCAACCTAATCGAGTCATAGATAAGGGAGTTAGATGAGCACCACAAATGGAATGTGGTTACATGATCGCCTAGGTCCTCACCGCTCTTCCCTTCGAATTTTGGAATGTCTGAAGGGAGTTTGGTTGGGACCGGAGGCCAAGCCAGATTGTACTTGATGGGATTGTTTGTTAACTTAATGAGATCTGGCAAGTTCAATGTTTCCAGAAACGAAAGCCTAGGAGGACCTTAGGGATTCCACCCAGAATAGGCGGAACTCCCAAAGTTCTGAAAAGATTGACCTAGATTTTGGAAGGCACCAAGCTGCTCGAAGTACCCAGCAGAACCAGCTGAACCAAAAGGAAAGCCTTGTGATCCAACAAAATTCAGAGTTTGACCAACTCCAGCTGCATAACCACTATAACCAACAAAGTTTCCTCCTAAAGGATCATAAATAGTTGATAACCCCTGATACGAATTCCAAGCCGAAGTTAAGGGAGGAATACTTTGGAACGAACTAACTGTGGTGTACGGCCTATTCCCTTGTTGGCCAAAAAATGGATTCCCAGTTCCCGCGCCACTAACCCCAGGGTTAGTCCAACCTTGGAAAGGATTGTTGGTTTGTCCTATAGAAGAAAAAGACATGGATCCTATTGTTGGGTTGGAATGTGGTATATGACCACTTCTGAAAGGGAAACCCTGGAATGAAGCCAATCCACTCATCATGGACGTGACGGCACCAAACGGAACTGAAGGAATACCCTATGAATGGGTGCCAAATGGGAAGATTCAAGAACCAAAAGCATTGTTTTGGGAATTTCCACTCATGGATGGAATGGAGGTAGACCCAACTAAATATGTGCTAGCAAAAGATCCAAACAAAGAAGCAGAGGAGATGGAAATCGTTCCTCCCCCTTGTACCGATGTTGGAGTCTGCATAGTTGTAACACTTGTAGTAGAAGCCATGCTTCTAGTAGTGGTTCTCATGCGGAATGAGTCGATCTTGCCGACAAGATAGACCTTCCTAGAATCTAATGAAGACCTAATGACAAACAAACCAACCAGACACTATCTTTCTCTAAATGCGCTTTATAAATAATGGCAAACAAATGTGTTTAAGGCCTACCTCATGTCCAATGCAAGTTTGGATATGCCTTCGCTCCTTTGATCCAAGTAAGTTCCTTTGTCACAAACCTACAAGCACAAACAAGGCAAACGATTAAATAGCACCTGAATATCCAATATTATAAAACATATTTAACATGAAAGTCAAGGAGTCCATGAAACAAATAACATGAGATACTTGTTGAGAAAAATGAGCTTGATTGTATTAATTCAAAAGGAGAAGAACCTTACAACCTTTGCCTTGACGCTGTACAAGCTCCTCCCAGGGTCCAACAAGAAGTCTCCTCTACTTTGACAAGCTTCACTCACTCCCCAATGAAGCCAAAAAGGTATGTGATCTCTCCTTTAAGCTCAAATAGGAAGTCTTGATTTCACTAGCATTTACCCTCAAAAGTTCAGCTTCTAACCCCCCTAGCCACTGACTCAATGCCTCAATTTATAGTGCAATGGAGATCAGTTACCAGCTCCTCCTTCAAAGGGATAGAGTCCTCCTTCAAAGGGATAGCTCCTCTCAACAAGGGATTAGTTCCTCCTTCTATGGGATGCATGAACCACTTGGAGCGAACAATCCACGTAACAAATGCTTCTAGAAAACTCTAGAATTAACCCAAGATGAGTTTTTTAAGATAAATATTGCACCTTTTGACTTTTACGGGGGTACGCATCCTCCCCTTTACATACAGAGCGTATAAGTACGCATATTTCCTGAACAAAAGGTGCGGGCCCGCAGGAAAAAGTAAGAGAAAGTGCGGAACCAGAGTTACATTGCTTTTTTGATGTCTTTCTCTCTTTTCTCAAGCTTGTTTTGAAGAGCTGAGGTTTAAGACTTGCTTAGGAAGCTGGTATAGGTGATGATAGGCCTACGCCGACTGCAAATAATCAAGGTGATGATATTTTTGTGTAACAAGGTGTTCTGTATAACATATCCTATTCGTCACAATTTCTGTTATGTAATTAAGATTTTCAGAAAAGATAGAGAAAGAAGACAATGATTAAACACATGAATAGAAGAAGAACATCACCAATTCATGCACCGCATGAATCCTATGAATAATGTCCTTGTTTATTGATGCTTCCAGCTACTAGAAAAATTACAATTCACATAGGAAAGTATATTCAACAATCAACCCTTGATACTTCAAACTGTGAACTATCTATAAAATAAATAATAAATTATTTACAAAATCGCTGGTTCAACTGACATTGTATTATTAGAATTATCTAAACCATAAAATTGAGCTTCTGCAGAACCATAGGCAAGGTGGACAACTACATGAAGAGGTGGCTCTATTTTGGAGGATTCGATTGTGGAATCAACCTATAACTATGTTGCGTTGGTTGATGTGTTGGCTGATGTTCTTTATGCATTCGAGTTGCTTTTTAATCCAATAGATCACATATTTTCTCTCACCTTTTTTCATATGGAATGGTTAAGTTGATTACCCTTTGGTAAATCTCATCAACCTCAGTGTACTTTGCAAATGCTAGCATTACTGTGAAGATATGTTTTACCTCATGCTGGATAAAGAAGTCATTTCCCATTGTCCCTAAGAATGCTCTAGCTATGATGCTGCCCTTTATACCACTGAATTCAATACTGCTTCTGGCTACTTCCTTCATCTTCATAACATAATATTGTTGAGTAATTAGTTTATCATTAATAACATATATGCTGGGCAATCCTTTGTGAATTAATGCTTCAATCTTGTTGAAGAATCTGTTCACTCCCAACTCCAGTGTTTCACATTTCTCCTCCAATTTCATACTCTCCAAGTTCATACTTATTCTTTGAATTTAGGAATTCGATGATGTTGGAAGCTTCTGTAGGCATGTCTCCTAGCTTCTGCCTTACTTCAATAATGGTTTCAATGGCCTTTTGTATCAATTCCTTCTATTCAAAAATGATTTGGATGCATGGCCAAATCTCATTCATGGAGTCCAAATATCCATCCAAATGGTTTCCTTGGCTTGGGCTAAGGTTTGAGAAATTGATGTATCCTTCTCCATCTTCTGTAACCTTTCTAGCAGCCTTTGTGACTTCTATACTTTAGCCAAATGAGAAGCTTTAGTTTTGGTTTTCTGTTCTTGTAGAGATTTGAGCTACCCATGCAACTCCTCAATTTATTATGACTGGATTGACATATTTTCGTGTGTCTTTGTAACTTTCTCAACACTTGTATCTTGAGTTGAAGAGGTTGCTGCAGTTGTTGTAGTTGGGATTTGAATGATGGGTATAACATCCAAGGGGTCTATGGCTACCCTTGACTTTGTTCTTTCTCTTTGATTATTTTCTCCATTTCTACCTCTATCTTTTTGATCTGAACATTATGCTCCATGATTAACTTCATCATGTCAACCTTCTATGTCTCATTTTCTTCAATGTCTTTAGTCAAGGGATCCTCTGTGGTTGGTAGTTTTAGTGCTTTCTCAATTCTGCAATTTCAAGATTTTTCTTCTTGATGATATCCTCTGCAACATTTATATCTGTAGGATCATATCCTATCTTGACTACCAAACCTTCCAAAGATTTGATCCTATTGTCCTTTGCTAAAGAAGATATCTTTTCCATTTTTAGATGGGACTGAATGTTTGCATATGAAACCTACAACTTTGACAATGACATGGTAGTACTAGTTAAGTTAGAGGAAATCATATCACCAGTTTGTTTATGCATCTCCATTTGATCAATGGGATGGATATCTTTGGTGCTGAACTTGAATGTTGTGCTCTTGTAATTTGTTGGTGTCTTAGGATGTGAAACTTGTGCCTCAATGAAATCCATCTACATCTTTCCTTGTTCTGTATAAAAAGCTAACAATAATCCGCTCTATGAACTGGAAGTCTGCTTCCAAAACCGAGTGTAGGTTCTATTTTTAAGAATTTCATTCTTATGTTTGATCTCCTGGTATTTGTCAAAAGCACTTTTTTCCTTTTCTTCTTGGATATTGTATGAAGCTAGCTTTGTATCTTTTTGACCTTGTGATAGTGAAGGTTCAGTAGGAGATGTAAAAAGCTTGCTGCTTGTAGATGGTTTTTTTCCAATTACGATGGCAGGTTGATCTTCCGCCTCCTTTTCTGCATCTGTCCTAGAAGTCATCTTAGTTCTTTTCCTGTAACTAATTCTGAACTCCTTGGGCTCACTACCTGCTGTTGATTATGATCCCTCCTCTCTTTGCCTTTTACTTATTTTCTCTTGAGGAGTAGGAGTCTGTAAACTTGAAGAAGAAAACAATTACTCCTCAGCTTCATGTAATGTATTCGCTTTCCATACTAACTAGTTCACATATTTCTCTATCTCAGGCCTTGGGGTATGGATATATGGAGTAGTTTTTTTTTCTACTTTTAGCTTATAAATGATACCCCAAGGGTCATAAGACCATGAAAAACTTAGGCTGAATTTCATCTCCTTAAGGATTTTATCTACCTCTTCTCTTATTGACTTGGTGTTGCATATGAAAACGCCCACCTGTGGCTTTATCCAAAACTGGAACTTATTATTTGCCACCACAAAGTGAATATCATCTGAATTTAGTATTTATCTAGTATATTCAAGGGCAAAATCCTCATGGGGAGGTATTTTGAGAGCTTTTTTACACACAATTTTGTCATTGTCCTTGTACTCCCCGTCCCATCATCCTGGAATACCTCTACAATGAACCCTAAATGATTTCCTATCATGAAGAAACTCCCATTGTATCCCTCTTCATGAACAAAAAAATTCCCTTTTGCATAATTTCCCAAAAATATTATGTTTATCCCAGTTTACAAGACTCACTCTAATGACCTGTGTCCTCCTCGCGCCAATATGCATGATTACAATTGTTCCTAGCACCGATCAGATCGACTGAGCCCTTTCTTAGTCATGTCGATCCTCTTTTGGAATGTTTTTTAAAATGGAGATGAAGCTTCTAGCTCTAGAAGCTTCGTAACAGAAGTCTGGTAAATGGTTAGGCTAGATGGAGTCAAGGAGGTTAGTTTGGGCTCCTTTCTCCTATTAGGATGGAACTAATCCAAGAGATAAGGCATTCTCCCATGAGAAGAGGAACCATCTCCCCTGCATCCAAGCTATATAAACCTCTCTTCTTCCCAAGCACAAGCTAGTTCTAATTAAGTTCTGGTTGGGATTTTGATTTGGAGTAATCAACAAGCTACCCATAGTTTGTAGCTCTCTATTTTGTATTTAAGGGAGAATTGTGAGTTTGGTTTGGTGTGAAGAGTAAAGGGAAGAGCCTTGAGACTACCATTGTTTGGGCTATCCATGAGATGCTAGTAGAAGTGTGTGGGAACCTCGATATGTTGAAGGAGAATGGAACATTAAGACATCGGTTGTAATCTCTTCTTGAACTAATATAGATGCAACTATTGATTGATTTCCTACCTGAAGTGTCATCTTACATATTTATGGCTTAATGTTTCTTGACTTATTAAGTAGGCTGAATGCAATTTGTATGTTGTCATATTTTTTGTTTGTTGGTGTTTACTTGTTTTAGGTGTTCGAAGGAAGGAAACGAAAGATAGCTGGAGCAAGGAAGCAAGATCACCGCCAAGTGGAATAGCTTACTAAGAGGTAGGTCCCTTATTTGATTCTAGCTTAAGAAGATCTTCCATAGATTGTTTGTTTGTGGCTAGACCTATTCTCTCGGGCTAGAGGAATTGTTTGTGTCCACATTTAGAATTTACCTGCACCAAAAATTTGCGACTCCACTGGGCAGCCAATCCTTCTATTTTTATTATTTGTAATTTCATGGTTTTGTGTGAACTTTTCTAGTATCACCTTTTCCCTTTAGTCCTGTCTTCTTTGCTTGGTTTACTGCTCTGGGTCTGAAATTTATAGTAGCAAGTCTGGTCTCAGCCTTACGAAAATCTTCATTTTTTCCTTGCATCCTCAGTTAACACGTTTACTTTCTTAACAGTTATGCTGATCAACGCGAATTGCTAAAAAACAGTCGAGCTGACCCCCTTCTGGTGCTTGCTGTCAGTTAGTCAGTCACACTGATGCTTGTAGGGTTTACCCTAGATCTCGACCAGTGTGTCTTGCTCTCTTGATTTCTACCTCTAAGCTTGTTTAGACTATGTTCTCCTTGACTGGAAAGCTTCATTAGCTTGGTTTGTGTGCTTGTTTGGTTTAGCCCACCCTCTAATGTGTTATGTCTAGCCTTGTGTGAAGTTATTTTTTATTTTTTCTTCGAATCCAACGATCAACGCTACTTGTAGCCTAGCCAGTCGTGCTGATCAACTGATCAACACTAGTTGTAGTCTAGCCAGTCGTGTCGATTGTACCAGTCGATGCTATTTTCCAGTTAGGTAGTCGTGCTAGTCTCCGAGTTATGAAAAAAACATAATTTCTCCCATTCCAGTGCCAGTGTGTCTTGACACTTAGACTCTCTTCTTCCACCCAAAAGTGATTAGGATGCTTTGTTTTCTACTTTTGATTGATTGATTGGCTTGAAGTTTCATTGCTTGATTTTTTGAGCTTATTGGATGGTTTCTATGACCGTAGGGCATCTTAGTCAGTTACCATTCATTTGTTTGTTTACTCATTATATCAAGTTTCTAATTTGATGCTTCATTTAATCCATCTTTCAGTCACAACATCTTCATTGCTTCATTCTCAATTGAATTAGTGAAAGATTCTCGTTTGTTCTCTTATTTCGAGTGTCTCTTTTCTCTTTCCAAGCATATATTACATTACCTGGTTTGTCGATTGAAGAATTTGTGTTTGGTTTGTTTAGTTCAATGAAGAAGTTTCTTTTCGTTTCATTTATCATGCTTTGGATTTGATGGATGCTTGGTTGTTTGGAATTTTCAAAATTTTCATTAAAGTGATTTTTGTGAAAGATTAATTTTGCATTTTATGAAAAGAAGAACATCATTCTAGTTTACTTAAGTGAAAATATTGCATTAGTGGCGTCATTGAGAAGCTTGAATTGCATCATCGTAAGCATTGGAAATGAAATGAAACTTCTTTTGTTGTTATAGGAAGATTCCGTGCATTTAGGAGATTTATTAGAGAAAGATTTCATTCTTTGATTGTTGCATTGATTTTGTGTTCCCTATCTCTCAATTAGTGTTAACTTTAATCAAAGACAAAGACCTATTTTCTCATAAAGCTGCATGTAGGAGTTTTGTCAGATGACAGCAATAGGGCCCTGTAATTGAAACCTAATTCAAGATCAACCGTTAAAATATATTGAATTAACCTAAGGAAGCATTGAAACTTAATGCTTATATTTAGAGGTCTAGGCTAGAGACGTGTTCCAACGTCTTTAAACGTAGTAGCTGTCATTCGTTTAGACAC
Organism: Pinus taeda; assembly: GCA_000404065.3. Taxonomy (NCBI): domain Eukaryota; kingdom Viridiplantae; phylum Streptophyta; class Pinopsida; order Pinales; family Pinaceae; genus Pinus; species Pinus taeda. The sequence continues at coordinate 70,303 of APFE030267385.1, read as the reverse complement.
TAGATAACGCTAGTACAGACTTGTGGTCCCCGTAATGTCATGTACATAAAGGGAGATACCATTAGGTCTGCAATCCTTTATCTGTAGGAAGCTGAGTCTGCCACTTGGTAAATGTGGTACACCGAACAGAGCATTCGAGGAGATTGCTTGCCCGTAATTCTTGGTTCGCCGGGAGGTATTCTACAGTTCATGGTTATCTGGTAATCCTTTTGCCTAGATTATCCTGAGCAATAATTTTGGTATTTTTGACTCTTTAAATATAAAATATCATTGAGCACTTGTCCTTTCAAGCTCATTAACTCCAAAAGCGACTAGAGTCATCTTTCGTCCTTTTCTCGACCCTTAAAAAATGAAAAGGCATAGTTTTGTTTCCGTGTTTTAATATTAACTTCGCACGAAATATTCCTGGTAAAAGTTATTTTCCATTGTAATTATTTAGGGGTCGATTCCAATGGAAACATTCCTACATTCTACTAGTCAAGGGTTCCCCTCAGATGGAAATCCCGGTCTTTTTCCTTCTTTTGGAAACAGTGGTGCTCCTTATATGACAACGTTGTCCCTCCCTAGGTTAACCATTGGTTTTCCCATCTAGTTATTTTTGACCTCGGTGTTCCCAAGTGTCCCAACTCCTGCAAAGCAATATCCTTCATTTGAATCATAGGACACTGATTCTAAGGTTGACCTCTCCCCTTCTTCCCCTCTTTCATCCTATTCGTCTTCCACTTCACCTGGTGAAAGTTTGAAATATAGTAATGAGGAGGCTAATAAGAAGACAAAGAAGAAGAAGTCAGGTAAGCAAGAGGCCAACTGTGGATTTGTTACTCCAAATGCACCTCTTGTACACAGACCTTCTGATCCTCCATGAAAGGTTAGATTCACTTGTACGCTGTGTAAGGGTGAACATCTCCTTCAAGACTATCTTAGAATTCCCAGAGTCTTAGAGGTATGGTCTCAAAATTTGGATCGACCATCCCCATTGACCTCTGGAGATCATGTTGATGCTACACCCTCGGCTAGCGATGGTAAGAAGAAAGGAAAAACTAGCGATGGTAAGAGTAAGGGAAAAATTAAATTCCCCTGTAGGTTATGTGAAGGAGAGAATCTTATTCACCTTTGTCCTCTTATGGATAAAGCTTCCAAGGTTTTGGAAAGCCTTGCAGCTCCTCAACCCCAAATTTTTGTTGGTTATCATAGGCTTTCGTCTAACCCTCTCCTAATTGGTAAAGAGATTGACTTGGATTCATCTCTTGAGAATGACTCTCTTTTGTTTGTTCCCAACCAACCATTGGTCAAAAAGAGTGTCAATTTGGCTTCGCCTTCAGTTTTTCACTCTGTTCCCAAAGAGAGTAGTGATCATATTCCTCATGTTCTTCTCATCTCCTCAGATTCTCATGAATTGAAGAGTGGCCCTCCAGTCCCAGTTTTTCAGGAGAGTCCTTCTCCTTCTTCTCCAGGGCATGGGGGCAATCATATGATATCCCCATCAAGTAGTTCTATTATCTCTTTTGATTGGAGTCAATTGACTACTTCCGCTTCCCATCTTATGTGCCTTTCCAAATCACAGTAGAATCCTATAATATGGAAGTACATGACACTATATTAGATGAAGGCGTGTCTGTCAGCATCATGTCTTCTACTACTTGGAAAGCTTTGGGCTCCCCATAGCTTGTGCTTGTCACTCAGAATCTATTGGCTTTCAATGGAGGAATCAGTCAACCCCTAGGGATCCTTCCAAAGTTCCTTATTACTTTGGGAGTAAAGACCATCTATATAGACGTGATGGTAGTCCAAGGTCTCTTACATTTCAATCTTCTCCTTGGATGCGACTATGTTAATGTTACGGGAGCTCTTGTTTCTTCACTTTTCTATGTGGTTTTTTTTCCGCACGAAGGGAGAATTGTGACTATTGATCAACTATCATTCATTGGTCACCAGGTGCCTCCTTTGCAACCTTTGTTCCCTATAGGCTTATGTTTGCAAGTAGTACCTTCCCCACCACAGGTCAATTATGTGGCTACCTATTCCATCTCCACATATGTTGATGATCACAGAGATGGTATTGTACATTATGTATTGGGGGAATTGGAACCCGATCTATATTTGGTACCAAATGACATGTATTCCTCCCAGAGCGTGGTTCTTCCATCTAGCGAAGACCTCTTGGAAGCCATGTTGTCTTATGGGTCATGAATAGATGTGGTGAGGATAGTTGCTGGTCTTGTGTCAATCTCATTAAAAAATGAAACAAATAATCATGAGGATGGTTCCTAGTCTTGTGTCAACCTCGCTAAAATATGAAACAAGGAGTCATGAGGATGGTTCCTGGTCTTGTGTCAACCTCATTAGAAAATGAAACTAAGGATGTGAGCATAGTTCTTTGTCTTGTGTCAAGCTCATTAAAAAATGAAACAAGGGTCTCGAAGATAGTTCTTTTACTATGTCAACCTCACTTAAAAATGAAGCAACTCCCTTTTCCAAATTGAGTCTTCGATTAAGATCTTGTAAAATCCCAGTCGATTCTTTCCAAGATCTCGAAAGTGAACCTTCATTCCATTCACCTAGTTGACTTAAATGAAGCTTGGGGGGAATGTGCCTCAATTGAGTCATTATGCTAGGGGCATGCAAACGTATAGCAAGCATAGTTTTTCATTTCAAGCTTGTGTAAACATGAAACCGAATCCAAGCAGAATTCTCCATGGTTCAAGCTTGTGTAAAAATGAACCCATGCCTAATTTATATCTCGTGACTGCCAAGCCTTG
>APFE030267385.1:33018-53053 GCA_000404065.3 Pinus taeda | reverse complement strand
GCAGTGACAAACCTGATAGAGAGAGCCCTCTCTGACTGCAGCTGGGCTAGAAGCTGCGGCCCAAAGATTGGTTAGTGGTTACCCCGGCTGTATTCTCTTGGGAGTCAAAGAGAACAACCTGGGTGCTAACACCTTCCTCCTCATCCTCTGTTTCAAGGGTGGCGACTTTGCTCTTCTCTTCCATTGACAATTTACTAAACTGTGGGTTCCGTGGTGATACCCAGACTGGCCCCATTATCTGCTTGCCTTTCTATGGTTGTCATGTGTGTGGGGACTTTGGAACCTCTAGGATGGATTCTGCCTCTCCAAGTTCCTCCTGGATCATATGGGGCTCTGGAGTAACCTCCGCAAATCACACTCTGGTTCTTGCAACCATCATTGTGTCTACACTGGATCCATTCGGTCGCGTACTCAAGAGTGGCAAGAGTGCTTGGTGCTGAATGCTCCGTACCAGCTCAAATATTAAACAACCAAGTGTTGCCTCAAGGCTAGCCCAAGGGATTTTATAGTCTCATTTTAATTTGAATTCAGCGTTTCCCTCCACTTCTGAGTCATTAATACCTTCTTGGCAGCATATTGTCCCAAATCTAGCTCTTAATTCTTGTCTTAATTGCTCGCCGCCCAATCCTTTCTACCTTAAATTGGACCTCTTGTCATGAACAACGACATCAATGGTTACCATACAGCCTACCAACATAGCAGCGCAACCCCTTATGTGCGACTGTGAACCCTGTGACATACTACCTCTACGCGTAACCTCCTTCCCGCGCAGCTCTCCTACAAACTTTTTTATTGTCCTGTGCTCTCTTTCAACTGCTTGGAGCACTAGGGCTGTGGTTTCTATGGATAGTTAGGTGGCCACACTACCTATGTGAAGCTTCCATGCACCTGCCATCCTAGTTCGGGGGAACCCCTCAATTACCCTCGTGTCAGTCAGCGCTTCACGTTCTTCCTTATACGGTGCGCTTCCTTGGTTACTTTGTCTGATAAGGTGCGGTCACAACCATGGTAGTATAGCAAAAACTCTCGGTGAAAATATTCTAGTGTGGTGATAGGGCTGGCCATACGTGGCCCTGTCCTTCTGTGAACGCGTAATTCTTTTGCAATTTTGGTTTCCAGTTTTCTGATATCCTCGTCCAATAATATTCTTTTCTGCTTTAGTCGTACCCTATCTTCTTCGAGTTCGCAAAGGTCAAGGTTCCCTCGTTGAATGGCTTCTTGAATCTGCATATGTTTGCCCTCACACGGTTGCATAATATCTTCGCTCTAGTCCTCACGTGTTGTCATCTTCTATAACCTTCTAATAGCCTTTGTGACTTCTGTACTTTAGCCAAATGAGAAGCCTTAGTTTTGGCTTTCTATTCTTGTAGAGCATTAAGATGTCCATGAAACTCTCAATTTCTTCCGACTGGACTGACATATTTTCCAGTGTATTTGTCACTTGCTCAACACTTGTAGCTTGAGTTGAAGAGGTTGCTGCAGTTGCTGTAGTTGGTATTTGAGTGATGGGTATAGCATCCAGGGGGAATATCACTACACTTTGACTCTGTTCTTTCTCTTTGATAATTTTCTCCATTTCTACCTCCATATGTCTGATTTGAACATTTTTCTCCATGATTAACTTCATCATGTCAGCATTTTGTGTCTCATTTTCTTCAATATCTTTAGTCAAGGGATCCCCTATGGCTAGCAGTTTCAGCTACTTTCTCAATGCTACAAATTCAAGCTTTTTCTTCTTGATGATCTCCTCTACAAAATTTATATCTTTAGGATCATATCCTATCTTGACTATCAAATCTTCCAAATATTTGATCCTATTGTTCTTTGCTAAAGAAGATATCTTTTCCATTTTTAACTAGCACTGAATGTTTTCATATGAAACCTATAGCTTTGACAATGACATGGCAGTATTAGTTAAGGTAGAGGAAATCATCTCTCCAACCTCTTTATGCATCTCCATTTGATGAATGGGATGGATATCTTTGGTTCTGAACTCAAATGTTGTGCTCTTATAATCTATTGGTGTCTTAGGATGTGAAACTTAGGCCTATGGAAATCCATCTACATTTTTCCTTATTCTGTATCAAAAACTGACAATAACATGCTTTGTGAACTGGAAGTCTCCTTCCAAAACTGAGTGTAGGTGCTATTTTTAATAATTTCATTCTTAAGTTTGATTTTTCGGTACCTATCAAAAAAACTTTTTTCCTTTTCTTCTTGGACATTCTGTGAAACTAGCTCTATATCTTTTTGACCTTTTGATAGTGAAGGTTCAGTAGTAGATGTAACAAACTTACCGCTTGTAGATGATGTTTCTCCAATTATGATGGCAGGTGGATCTTCTACCTCCTTTTTTGAATCTATCCTAGGAGTCAACTTAGTTCTTTTCCTATAACTAATTCTGAACTCCTTGGGCTCACTACCTGTTGTTGATGATGATCCCTCCTCTCTCTTCCTTTTACTTGTTTTCCCTTAAGGAGTGGGATTCTGTAAATTTGAAGTAGAAAACAATTGCTCCTCAGCTTCCTGTAATTTATTCTCTATCCATACTAACTGGTTCACATATTTCTCTATCTTAGGTTGTGGGTTATGTATATATGGAGTAGCTTTGTTTTCTACTCTCGGCTTAGAAATGATGCCACAAGGGTCATAAGACCATGTGAAACTTAGGCTGAATTTTATCTCCTTAAGGATTTTGTCTACCTCTTCACCCGTTGACCTAGTGTTACATATGAAAGGCCCCCCCTATATCTTTATCCAAAATCAGGACTCCTTATTTGCCACCACAAAGTGAATATCATTTGAATTTAGCATTTGTTTGATATATTCAAGGGAAAAAAATCCTCATGGGGAGGTATTTGAGAGCTTGTATGGTGCTAACTCGCATCCATAAACTTTGATTTCTTTGTAATTATGGTATAAATACCTGTATCCAGTATTGGCCTAATCTGTCAAATGTAGAATCCTCTTGAAGTCTTCACTGATTCTAGGTTTTGCTGAATTGTTTAGGATACACATCGCTGGGTTAACAAACATTTCAATGAACTATTTATAGGAGAATTCTTGCTATTCTTTCAGCACTAAAGATGTCCAAAATATTATAGACTGTTGGTTTCCTTCTTCATCTAGCTTCTGCACAGAAAAGCTGAACATGTCTGCTTCATAATACAAAAACATATAAACTAAAATTGAAGTGGACTTAAACACTTGTTTTGTTGGAAAATTAAGAAACTTCTCATGTATGTTATCAGCCAGGAATTGACTGAAATTAAGCAAAATATAATATTTGCTATCTATGGAAAAGATGGAAATGAAGCCTATAATGTGTTCGTCTACCCACTGATCAAAATAATAACCTAGAATGTATGAAATTATGATTATAATTTGTTTAGCTTGATCAGGGAAGATTGAGGAAGGGTATGGAGAATGTTTCTTTGGAAATTGGGCATTTTTTGCTAAGAAAATGTCAAAAATCTTGGCTATTCTAGAAAAATCAAGCTTTTGATAGAGTTTGGTGAGGGCTTCTAAGGAAAATGGTGCATTGTTTTCCACAGGAGGAGCTAGCATCATTTGGTTTATAGATTGGGCAATGATTGAAAACAGGAATTCACTAGATGGGGTTATAATGGCCCTTTGGCTGGGAACATAGAAAATTTGGCATTTCCTAGTGAATTCAGGGGCATGAAAGGTTAGAGGGAAAATATAGTGAGGAAGATTGAATTCTCAGAGTCCAATTTCATTTGTTTTATCAACATGTTTATCCTCCAACTAGCAATAAAGTTCCAAAAATTCATATTTGATATGTGTCTCACTGATCTTGTAATCCCTATCAGCTAATGGAATATGGTCTAAGTATACAGATGGAGGGATTAATGGATTGACAAAGTCCTCCAGGTTCTTGCTCTTTGGAGCCATAGTTGATCAGTAAATGACAAATATGAATTTGGGAATAAATTGTTTACTAGGAAAGGAATGGTAGGTCATGAGTCGTTAGGAGAAAAGAATGGTGACAATTGTTCTAGCTCAACAAATATTTTCAAACTAGTCACTTTGCAGAAAAATCTGTGAATTGCAGAGAATAAGCGAGTAGAAAGGTATAATGAGGACCGATTTAGGGTTTTTAAAGAGGGGAGTAGCAGGTTCCATTGAAGGTTGGCACAGGACTTTTGAGGTCAAACAGTTACCTGGGAGGGAAGAATTAAATACTCAATGGTAATTTTGTTGGGAAAACATTTAATTGGACAATGGCTAGGAGACATGGCGAGATAGGAGTGGCAAAAGTGTCAGGTAGGGGAAATGGTAAAAGGATGAGGGGGAAGTGGTTTTAGGAGGGGGTAGGAGGTGGTATGTGGTATAAGTTTTGGGGGGAGGGGGGGTGCGAAATGCAGAGAAGAGGTCATTTGGTGATGGGGCCCGATGGAGATTACCAAATTTTCAGATCCCCCACTCGGCGGTAAAGATAGGATGGAGAGGCGGGGCCGAAAATGAATTTGCACCGTCCATCGGAAAAGCTAGAGAATCCCGATGCTTTTGGTTGTGGCCCTTTTAACCATAAATGACAAACAAATTTCTGTCCAAACGCGCTTTTCAATATTTTATTTTGAAACTTAAGATAGGGAAAATAAATATATTTACAAAACCAAACTATTTATGCCTACCCTTTAACTAAGCTAACATTTTTTATTTTTCTAAAGGGGTGCATTTAGACTAGTAAAACCATAATTATTTTCTTTTATGGAAAATCAATAACTAATTAAATCCCATCACTAATTAAACAATCAATGCATAATTAAACAAATTAATTAATTAATTAAACAAAATTAATTTAAATAATAAAGAATTAATAATTAAAATAATTAAAATAAAAATAAATAAATAAAAGTAAAAATCTAAATATTAACAAACTAATTGGATAATGGCCGACCTAATTTCTTAGATTAATTATTTCATAACCTATATATATACCATAAGATATATCTCATGGATACATCATTAACATCTTTAGAATATCTATTGACGCATCCCTTGATGATGGACTCACTTGGTAGTCTGAAATGCTGGGTTCATAAAACTCTATAACATGTCATTTGTCCTCTATTTAATACTTAAATCCTATCACTTATTTCTCCTATTGATTCAGATTAAATAGTTGAACCAATGTCATTTTCTACCTAACTATTGATTTACCAAGATTAAACTGTTTGGAAAATATTTATTCTCTAATATATTTTAGAGAAATTCAAACATGCTTAACCATGATTATACTGTATGATTAACAAATAGCTAGTCATAGTGGAATTTTAAACAAGTTTCACACAACCTTTATTTATCAATTATGAAGAAAACTATCTATTAATAGTGGCATTTAAATTTGCAACACTTTCAATATTATTTTCTTTTTGTTTTTCTTTCTTTGATTGGGTTCTATCTTTTATTTATTTTTTCAATATTTTTTGTTTTCCTTTTTTTTTTTTTCTATTTATACCCTCTTTTCATTTTTATTCTATTTTTATTTTGGAAATCATTTGAGGATTGAAAATTAATTACAATATGAGATTTCTGAGATAAAATACTCAATCATCTTGAGATCCTATAAATTATAGGAGCCTAATAGGTGGTTCTCTTCTTTTAGTGAAGAGAAATAAAGGATCTATTCCACTTGAGAAAATTGTCCTACTTATTATTCCATACCTTTAATGGAAGAGTTTTGACAATAACATTTATTTCTAGCTTCTCCATTGCCCATGTTTGGGCCTTTCCTTGGATGCACATGGCTAGACATTTATTCTCCTTCTGTTCCTCTCTCTTCACCAAAATCCTCTTGAAACCTTTTTTTGTTGTGCTTACAAGAGAAAATTAATTGGGTTTCTACCCCCTTTCCTTACCTGAAGCTTGGCTTATTACAATTGGCACTTAGAAAGGGTTTACCATAGGAATCCAAGAATCATCCCTCTTAATTTTTCTCTGAATTTTCTTTAGAGAACAACTAGATCCTTGATGATTTATCCTTCTATTATTCAAGATGCCCCCTTTACGGAAAGAACTTAAGACAAACTCATCTCTCTCTACTTCACTTGCCTGCATAGTTTGAGGGAAATTCCTTGTCTCATATTTGTAGTTCATTGTCTTGTTATCAAAGTTCCCAAAATTGTATCATTCAAGATGGCTTAAGAATCAGGCAAAGGAATTGCCATGTCTACCAACATTCTTGTCAAGACCTCTATCATTGCGAACATGCCTTCCCTTGGTCATTTTTTGCATTCTCGGGTTACTTCAACCCAACACATATTCTTTTCTTGCATGGCATCTATAGTCTATGGATTGATGTCCAAAATTACGATAAGAAAAATAATAACCGTGAAAATATTTTTGAGGACTAAAGATACTTTTTCCTTGATGGATTTTTCCTTTAGCGAGAAAGGACCTCTAATGGTTCTTCATGTGCCTTTGATGGTAGTTTCATTGTTTCCTTCTTCTTTTTCTTGCTGCTTCTTAGCTCTTTTCTATTGCTCTCCTCATTGTTGTTGCTTCCCATTCTGCTACTACATTTTCTTATCTTGTTGTTTTTATTGTCCAACAAATTATTTTCCTTTATTGTTGTTGGGACAAAAACCATCCTTGGTGAGAGGATATCTCTACTTAACAAGCGTCTTATCCAAGGCCTTTATGCTCTCCTCAAGCTTCTCATATTGAGATAGGTCTTTGCTTACCCTTCCTCAGTATGTCTCAATGAGACAACTTCAAATTCTAGTCTCATACAAAGGGCTTCTCTATCATTTTTCTAACTGGTCAACATCACATTCAGTCTACTAGCATATACTTGTCGAGCATTATGATCAATCTCATACTAGTGCAACTGCTTGTTCTGTTTGAGATTTGTTTCTGATAACTGCTTTATCTCTTTTAGAGTAGAGATCAATTTTTTTATAAAATACATCCTTTCATCTAGATTGTTTTCCTTGCTATTAGAGGTTCTAACGGAGTCAGCAAAGACATCCAATTCTTCTCTATGTCCATGGAGTCTTCCACAGATCTGAGGATTATTCCATCTTTATGTCTACCAAGGATAAACCTATTCTCTTCATGGAATATACTCTCTTCTCTTTAGAGGATCCCTCATTTTATATTGCTACTAAAGTAGGTCTATCTACATCATCACTAGATGCAAATATATAATTTTCTTCAGACAATTCTTGTGAGCATCTAGAAGATAAGTGACCTATTTCTTCACATTTATCATAGAGCAATAACTTACCTTCTAAGAAGCATGGTCTCTCATCTAATTGTTCATCATCCTCTTGAGAGTGATGAGTAAAAACTTTATCACTGAAGTAAAGACGTTCAATCTTTTGAGCATATTTCCTTTCAGAAGCCTTCTTCTTCCTTTTCTTCTTATCATCATCAGCTACGTGTTCTGGTTCACCACTTGAACAACAAGGTTCTTTGGCATTCTCTTGAGCCACATTGCTATCTTATCCATACAAAAATTTCAATCTATCCAACATTTCCTTTGTTTTCTCGCAATTACTGACTTCTATAAATATTTGGCTTTGATATCCCTTTCATGATGATCCTTTTCGCTTCTTCATTAAGCTCATTATTTTCTCCATTCACTATGGATCACCATACATCAACATCTAAAACCATTAAATAGGCTTCTATTCTAACCCTCTAGAGTTCGTAGTCTAATTCATTAAAAAATGGAACTCCCTCTAATGTTACCCGAATTTGATTAGTCATTGTTTCCCTTTGATCTGCCTTTGAGTGGTTAAGCTATTCCTGAAGGAACGAGGCTCTGATACCAATTTTTGAAAACTATGTTAATACCGGGGGGGTGAATTAGTATTAAGGCTAATTTTAAATTTTATGCCAATTTATATTATGATTCAAACTTGGAATTAATAATGTGATAAACCACTATCAAAACATGTGTAGAAAATGAATGAATCAACACATAAACACACACACCAAGAGTAACATACACACAAGACACCAAGGTTTAACATGGAAACCCATTTAGGAGAAAACCACCAAAGTATGTTTGTTAATTGATGTAAATATGAGAACTTACTCTATTACATAAATGTTTTTTTGTGATCCATCACTCACAGGAAGCACCAACTCCCTTTGATTTTTTTCTAGCACCCACTAGTAGGAAGCACAAAATCCCTTCTTTTACAGACACCTGATCAACTTACCAAAAGCATTAATTGAACCATGAACTTTGTGGATTTGTTGCAAGCACTCAATTGCAAATCCTTGGACTTATGCAAGCACCAACTTGCATCTCCTTGGATTCATAAAAGAACCAACTTGCAAGAGGCACCAACCTCCAAGCTTTCTTCAGATACCAACTAGATGGAAGTGTAAACTCCTTGTTTTGAAGGCCCCAACCCACTCTTAATAAGGAACTAATGTTCACTATAAATGGAATCCTATCTACCATATCTTCTACCATATTTCTTTTAATTCTTTATCACATGCAAGGTAGACCAAAGTTGGTTTCTTTCTGTTCAATATTGGCTTCATTAATTCATTCTGAGCAATTATGGTCATATCTGTCTCAATCCAAAGTTCTCGACATTCACCATTGACTCAAATAAAAATTTCAGCTGCCGACCCATTCAAGTTTTTAAACCTATGCCAACAGTCCTTTAAGAATATATGTTGACTCATCCGCAAGTGTGGTGCAAACCCACATTTGGAAATACTGCCAAATATGGTGGGATTACCAAAGCTATTGACCCATTAATTTTAAATCCCAAAGGCTTTCTATTAATGTTTCTACCAAATATAGATCCGCGGCCATTTTTTATTATAGCCCATATCATGCTGGCACTTAGCCTCTTGTCCACCATAGTACATGATGTTGTGACTGTTTCTAAAACCTTAGTGCACTAAACTCTTTTTAGGCCTACAAGGGCTTATATTTATTTATTATCTTCTCTGCACCCTTGGTCCCTTGCCTTCCTAACACTGGTTCTGGGGCTAAGCTTTTAATTCTCTATATCAATGCTTTACACTTACCTTCGTGTAAAATCCTCCATGGTTATGCCTACAGGCTTAGTTGTCAGTGGTGTCCTCAACTGTAACCAAAAGCCAATCACCATATTGTTAGGCTGAGTCATTTCTAACAAAAACCACTTCATCTCATGCCCAATTGGCCCATAAACCTTCCATTCTAACCTCTAAAACCTCTGATGTTATGACTAGTTGTTTGAAATCACACTCATGTCACTTGTGCCACATGTCAACCAATGATTTTTCAACATGTCACTCAGATATGGACCATTTTGGTGCCCAAAAACACAAAATATTCCTTCCAAGTTTTATGCTCCCATTGGGCTTGTGATGACATCATCTTCAGTGGACAATACATTGCCACTTGTTGATGAGCACTAGTATTGCAACAAGAATTCTGCAACACCTGGGGCTACCAACTTTACTTTATCAACCCGGGGTTCGTACAAACCTAGAGGTGACAATGCTATATAAACAAGTAAATGTGATGAGTCTGATCTTTGTCACTACTAAGCTGGTGATAGACCACTAAGGTTTTTCAAACCAAACTTCTATTGATTTAGAAGAAGTTGGATTAGCAATGAGGAAAAATGGAAATCTACAATAAAAGAAATCTTGTCTACTGCAGTAAGGAAAAAGACTAAAATCAAATGCTTAAACACACCATTCAAATAATCTAATTGCTAAGAGGCTTTGCCTCAAGAGAATTCTAAATTATCATATGTGCAATCCTACTATCTTAGGCATGTAATTTGAAACATCAAACATTCTACTGCTGTGCATGTGAATGAACAAAATAAGTTTTTTTTATTTTTTGTCTTTTTTGTCTAAAGGTGTAAAAGCTAACTTCTTTGGTGATGTGGCAGGTGGATTAGGGATGATGGTGGATGGTTAGATGGCTTGGGAGGAAAGTAGGGGTCATATTCTAGCTTCCTAGGGGCTTTTTCCATAATTTGGCCTCAAAACAGGCCACTATAGGTCAACCTACATGATGTCCTAATTCATCTTGCATGATGTCATAATGCTCGTACAGGATCCCCTGTATTCCTACAAGATACAACCAAGAGAAAGAGGAGGGATTTGGAAGGTGATGTAAGTCTTTAGGAAGGTGATTGGTGGGTGAAATGAAGTAAGGGAGGGCCTAGGACTCCTTCAGAACTCAAAAATAGAGTTGTGAGATGGTTGGAATTTCTCAACAAGCTTGGAGAATTATTCTTGTGGAATGATGAATTTAGTGAGGGATTTAGTGAAGGAAGGTGATAAAAATTAATGGATGAGGTTAGGAAGGGGTTTCTAATCATGAAATCTCTCTATATTGCTGAAACCCCTAAACTGCATCAATTATTGACATTTATAAATAAATCCTGTAAACAAGAAGGATTTCAATTAACTAAGGAAAACATAATTTCATGAGTTAGATCCCTATTTCATGCATGGGAAAACTTGTAGGGTAATATGAAACCTTGATGAAATCTAATGTAAGATAGAATATAGTAGAAATAACAATTAAATCCTATTCTTGAGAACTGGTAAAATGCTGACCTAAGTAACAGAAAACCATAAATTCCATGAGAAATCAAAATTCTGCCTTTTTAGGGCTGCATAGGGGTTCTTTCGTCAAACCATCATCCTTGAAGGGAGGAGTGAGGCCAAATCCACATACTAGAATCTTTTTTATATTCCTTTATATTCCTAAGCTAATGCTAAAGCAATGCACAAATTGAAGCAAACTGATCAAATCCATAACTAATTGTAATGAAATAATGCTAAAGATAATTCAACCATTAATCTATGAAATCAACTAAGCATACAAATACAATAAGAGGAGCCTTTTCTACTAGGGTTTGGCACTAACCCAAGAGCTTCAGCCCTCTGAGTCAACTCTATGCTGGATCAAGGAAATTCTCATTCTCATTATCAAATCAGAAAATTACATAACAATGTCTTCCACAAGTCTTCACCTCGAAAATGCTTAGTGTTTTTACATCAAAAATTTGAATCCCAATGAGGCTCTAGGCCTCCTTATTCATACAACTGAAGTCTCCAATGAATTCCTTAAATCTAGGGAGGCTCATCTACCAAACTTGAGTTGCACTGGCTCTTTAACTTTCATTGGATTGACTACCTTTTGATCTTCATGACTTGGTCGCTTGTAAATATAAGCTAGTGTGATTTGATGGAGTAATATTCGAATGAGTGAGGAGTAAATAAGGAGGATCTATCCCCTACAATATCTCCTTCTTGTCTCATTCGAGTTTCAGCACTTAATTAGCCAAAATTCCCATGAATTGATCTCAAAAACTTGCAATCAATGCACATTATTCCACTAGTCATAATATCTCACTTTCACTCATCTCATTAAGCAGAATATAATCAAAATATGTAAGAAATTATTAGAAGAGTTGATTTGAATAAGATAAGAGGTGTATTAAGGTCCATATAGTTACCCAATGATGACACCCATCATCATCCCCTACTGAAAGTGTTGCTCATGCTCTGAGCAACTCAATCTATATCCATGTCTTTCATTTCTCTAGTGGCCTCCCTGACATCCCATGCTTCTGCTATAGTTTCCTCTTCTTGTGCATAGAATCCTGCCTTCCTCTCTATTTCTGCCCACTGCTTTCTTTCTTCCTCTTCCTTCCTTCCTTCCAACATTCCTAAGAGCAGTGGTGGACTGAGTCTCAAGCCAATCCAATTGAGTTTGAGTGTTTGGAGAGCTTGCTTGTACATGAGTGTTCTGTTCAGTGCCTCTCTCATTATTTGAGGAGAATGGTACTCTTTGATTTTCATGCAGTAGGGCAAATTGTTCCATATCCTTTGGCAAGATTTCATGTTGTCATCCCCTAATAGCCTGAACATGTCCACAAAGTGTGTGTTTGCTTGCTCTTGGGCAGCAAGGTACCTAGGTGCATGTTTAGCGTCATTTGTAATCAAGTTATAGGTGCTGATGAGAACCATTGGATTTGATTGCTCAGCTCTTATCATGAGGGGTTCTGTTTCTTCTCTTGCCATTACTTTCTTCATTTATGCAGCCCTTGCTTCCTCATGATACATCCATGATGCCAAAGCCATCAACTGTAAGTCCCCAAATTTTTAATTTGGATCGCACACATTTAGATCAGTCAAGGCCAAGTTGTGGAGGTAAAACTCAGACATTTTAGCTCTATCGTCCAAGATGCCTTGATCAAAGAGATCAATGAATTGTCTATATTCTTGTAAGGTGTTGAAGCCCCAAAAATTGGGTCTAGAACAAGGGGGATACCCACCCAGTCCGGACCTTGGTTAGCAGCTCCTTTTGCATTTGGTATAGTGGGTCTCACTGGGGATATATGACCAGTTTCCCAATATATGTGTGTCTGTGTTGAGAATTGATATTTCCTTTCTAAAAGTTCCTAAGTAAAATGCTTTTATTCTAAATCTAATCTAATGACATGCAATTATATTCTAATAAACAAAAATATCTAATTCTAAACTAACTCAAGATGTAATCTTTCCGTTATGCGATCTAAAATGATTTCAAATAACAATTGGTAATAAAGATCATTCAACTATTATGAGAAAAGAATTCAATGAAGATAAACCACTTCATATAAAAAGTTAGACGAAATAGTTGTGAAAAACATATCGCATAATAAATAGCTATCACCGTACAGAAGTGCCAAATGATAACTCAAGCATTCACGTATCAATACATAAACAACTGAACATGAATGTCACTTTAACACAAAGGCAGAAATAGTTAAGAGATAAAAGTACCATTTATAACTAGTTCTACTCACGAGCTTCAAGCAATAATGATTTATCTCTTCTTAATCCAACATCCACTAAGAGTACAAAAGTGAAACATCAGTAGTAGATATTAAATGCAGATATCAATAAATCATGTTCCATTTATTCATCAAAACCTGCTTAGAGGGTGAAAAAGTGCATGTTCTGAGGACAAGTTTTTGACAAATTTCAAGACCCTTCTCTAAATGCATGAGAAGGGTTTAAATACTACTAACTAAATCTAAAAATAATTTATTACAAAAATGTAGGATATGGTTTAAATCACTATCCTCATTTCAGGAAAAAATAAAGCAAAATTAACACTAACATTGAATCTAAAACTAAAACTAACAACTAACTATTGGTGTAT
Organism: Pinus taeda; assembly: GCA_000404065.3. NCBI lineage: Eukaryota > Viridiplantae > Streptophyta > Pinopsida > Pinales > Pinaceae > Pinus > Pinus taeda. Next base: position 39,891 of record APFE030267385.1, on the reverse strand, counting down.
CCGTTCCTTGAAATCGCAAGAATTCAGCATTTGTTTGAGGAGAGTCAGCTAGCCGACTTCCAACTTTAACTGTCTCTCAAAAATGGAATCGGCAAGAGCTGGCACCATCTTCTGGGCAGAATTGATGATACATTTGAGAGTCATGCACTAGATATGTGGTTTTACCAAATATGCCCAGTAAGAATCCCAATTCAACTTAGTTAATCTTTTGATTGATTCTACCTTTTCTTGAGCCTTCTATCTCCAGCCTGTCTGCAGATGCTGTATTTTTGGTAGATATCCTGGAGTGTTTTCTAAGATCAGATTTTCCTTGTGTAAATTTTCATTGATGCAGTCAATGACACTGTTTGCTACTGTGGCTGCTTCTTCTGCCGCTTATTCTACTTTCCTGATTTGTGCATCCCAATTGCTAAAGAGCATTTCTTTGTGAGTGTCGTTGATTATTGGTGTGCTTGCCATTTTCCCTTTCTCTGTTTCTTGCCAAGCCAAATATTCAATAACTCTTTTATCAATTTAATCATAATCATGTCGTAAGCCCACGACTTGATTAGTAATTTTATCGCTTATTCTGCAATAAGAGTTCCACTATGATATTCTTTGGCACAATGCTTCCTGTTGCTGCAATAGTTGATCATTTAAGGAAATGGATTCTATGATGAATTTTGTAAGATTAGGATCATCCTTGTGCATCTCTTGGATAACTTGTAACTATTTTTATCTTTCCGCTAAACTGTTTTGGTATCCTATCTATATTTGTTGGAAGTTCTACTGTAATCTTTCAAGCTACTTCTGTGCTTCGTTGTTGGTGTTGGCTTGTTGCAGCTGTTGCTGCAAAACCTGTATTTGATCTTCTTTCTCTTTCAGTAGTTATTGTACCTCAGATGCTTTATCAATGGTCGTAGAGGCATATGCTCCTGCGAACTGGGATAATTTGGTGAGATTTTTAGTGGGATTGGTGGTAGGATCTTGCCATAGGATGTCTAATTTCTCTGCATCATGAGAGAGCACGTTTACCAATTTCCTTTTCTTTCTTTTTCTTCTCACCACCGCCTTATGTTGTGGACTGTAAAATACATCAAGAGGAGGAATTTCATCTATTTTGAGCATAAGTTCAGAGGATGGGGTAATGAGAATATGTTCCATTTCTGAGACATTGCTAATTGTTCCTGTGACTATATCTTTTGTTGCCTGTACATTACTCTCAGGTATCTTTGTGCTCTATCCTTCAATATTGATTAAATCATTAAATGTCTCCCATTCTTTATCTAGCTCAGTTCTAACTGATGGTGGTTGGACGATAAGAGGGGGAGGATCTAGCTGTGGAGAGGTCAAAACCTGTTTCTGTGGGAGCTCCTTTGACTGGGCAGTATCCCTTACTGATCCTTCGCTTTTATCATGGTAACTTTTGGACTTCTTAGAGTGTTCTAACATTTCTCTCCTGGACTTATATTTAGATCTGTCTGTGCCTGAACTCCCACTGAGACTAATACTGGGAGTTGGTTCCCTTACGGGTTCCAAGCGTAATTTATCCAAAGGGATATTAGCTAACCTCCTTTCCCTATATATCTTGAACTCTTGAAATTCTACTGGAGGAAATCGCATTTGGGCCGAATGCAGAACTTCTTGAAGCATACCTTTCTGTTGGAACATGTCATCAAAAAGATCATCTTCTTTAGAAAACACCTTTATTTTGACTGCAGTAGTGAAATTTTTAGCAATATCATGAGGGTCAAATGCTCTTCATGGAAATTTGAACAATCGTAAACATGTTATGTTGTTTACTTCTTTGAATGCATGTCCTACATCAAATAGTGAAAAGGCCCCACAGGCCATAGGAAATTGTGGCCAAATGGCCTTCTTCTTGTCCTTCAAATCTTTAGTCATACCTCCTTCTCCGCAGGGTTGATAAGCAATCTCTCATGCCAGTAGTTTATTAGGAACATATAAAGGTAAGACATTAGGAGAAGCGAGACTTCCGAATACCTTGACATATGTAAATGGTTCTTCTCCAAACCATCTCGTGATATGGAGTATATCGACCTCTGCTTTGGGAGAAAATCTTGGAGCGTCTTTATCATACAACATTTTGTATAGAGGCAACATGATTCCTTGACAAATCTTATAGAAATGCGGAGTGAACTTGGAATCCCACAATTCTTTGTGATAAATATGAATGGGTAAGGGATCTTGAGTCGTCCATTTCCAACCTGTTAAAGGAAACTTGGAAATATAACAGATTGCATTCATCACATATTCAGATAAGTGGAAAAGGGGATAAATTCTCTGAGACATAGTTATTTTAGACCAGTAATTCCAAATGGTTGTGGCTAAGTTGTCAAACAATATCTTAGCCCAATCTACAACAGTAGCATTAATTGCAACATCCAATAATGGTAGCCATTCATATGAAAATTTGTTAATGTCTGGCTTCCCAAAAAGTCTACAGAGCATAGCAACGGCAAAGCAATACGGGGAGGTGAGAGAACCAGCACTATACATACCATGCTTATCCTTTTTTAGTGGTTCGTCTCTTCTTGACCAGTCTTTGGTGCATTCTGCCAGATCTTCATTTTCTTTAGCAAACTTCTCCATGAAATGTTTCTTATAAGTCGCCTGTGGCTTTGGAAAATGATACATGAGCTTCAAATCTTGTGGAGTGAATGAGCCAATGAGTCCTTGACCCTGAGTCTTAAATTTTTTGTTTGTAATGTCAGCGTTGTCTAGTACCCATTTAACCATGTCTGTGTATGGAAGAATTTTGGGCCTCGAAGCTATCCGGTGCAAGAACGAGCAAGCTAGCTTTGTAATAGACACCTCAAAAGGCCCATGTGAGTCTGTAGTAGCTGTAACCTCCATCATTTTTGGATTTTCTTCCTCAAGTAGATTGTACATGCCTTCCCAAGTAGTAATACCAACATCTTTGTTACAGGCAGTGTTTGTATACAAGGGCGTCATTTCTTTGTCTTCAAAACTCAAAGCTTTGCCCTTTTTTCCCATAATATCCTGAACACTGCTTTGTGTAGTTCTTTGTTCTTCATTCCTGCAGTTCACAAATGAGGTGAGAATAATGATAAGAAAGAGGTGACGAGAAAGCTTTAAATGCCAAAGACATATAAAATGTACCACCTTACTTGAAATGGCTCTCCAATCAGAACAAAACCATATTTCATTAATTATTACTGTTGGACACCTAATCCTAATGGGTTAGTGTGGAAGCCGAAAAGACTAAGTAGTCCAAGGGACCTTGGGATGTGAATCCCAACGGTCACCAAATGTACTATAAATGTATATCAAATTGTTAATAAAAATTCAATGCATGATTTATCTTTCTATTTGCTCTTGCTGTCCATGTCTGTTTAACATGGTATCAGAGCCATGATGTGTGGCCTGTTTTCCCTGAGCAAATGGTCTAAGTTGCCTTGAATAGCACTGACCTAGCCTTCATTACCTGCACAGCCTCTGTCCTGAAATAATATGCCATATTCCCTTCCAGCTTTGCTGTGTCAAAACGCTGCTCCCTCTGCACACTATCTTCTCTCTCCATACACATAATGCTCCATCTGAAAATCGCAGCCTGATGATGAATATCCTGTCATAACGTCTCTTGTACACATAACGCTCCATCTGGAAATCACAGCCTGATGATGAATATCTCGTCAGAATGCCTCTTGTACACATAGCGCTCCACCTGCTATTCATTATTATTCTCTGCATACAAAACGCCATTACAGTCAATCTGATCTTACTGTCCATAAAATCGATTTTGATTCAGACATACCATGCTGTTTTTGCCTTCAAGTTTCCTCCGATTCTCTGCTATTCTCACAATATTCGCGGGATGCGGGCCGGCTAGCGAGGAATCTGAGGTTATTTCAGGTCCACCGACTTTCAAGGGATCCAGAGATTGTTGTGACAACATATGAGGGCATACACATGCACCCTTCAGAAAAATCAATGGAGAGTTTCGACCACATTTTGAACCAAATGCACTTTCTATCTTAAATTCCAATTTCCCAAGGGAGTTCATATGATGCTAGTCCGTTTGGATTTTGATGTAGATTCTGTGCATCACACATAACCAGGATTTTCAAAGTCCCAATATGCAGCACAAGTACCATAATTTATCATTTTCATTTCATTCCTCTGTGAAACCTTAGAAGGCAGACCTTGGCCCCTGATTCATTCGCTTTCTTTTCAGTCAAAAACAGAGTAATCCGAAAGATGCTACGAGCTTTTTCGAATTATTAACTTCATGTTTCTCTTACTGCATTGATAAATCAAGAGAGTTGTTACTCATTCACATCTATGCCAAAGAGTTAGCATTTGATTGAACATTATCAGTTCTATTAACCAAGAAAAAAAAATGATCTTGAAGGTTCTAGTTATCTAACACCTCAGATGCTTTTTAGACGGTCACATCCAGCATACTTTATGTTATTTATAATTTAGATTTGATTTATAGAATTTGGAAAGTATTTGCAATCGATTTGCAGTAATTTTAGTTATGATACTGGAAATGACCGAAGATTCAAAGAAAAGGGAACTGGTATCAGATTAAGGAAATGCTTTCCCACTCTTGTTTACAGTCCACCGACTGAGTCTACGCTTCGGGATTAGAACACACGCATCTCCTTATTCTCATTTTGTTCATCAATGAATGTATATGGGTGGATACTCCATTGCTTGGCCCTTTGCTGCTGGTTCAGTTGGGGGTAGCGGGTAAGCTACGGGTTCATCATATACAGGAATGTGGGTAAGATTTCTTGTGCTGCCTCTGTATTAGCTTGTGGCCTAAGAACTATTACACCTTGTCTTCAAAATAGAACTAATATGAAACAGATAAACATAATAAAGCAGGGTATGTATGGGTGAGTTTTGAAGTCCTGGCAGCTGATCGCAATTCCAATTTTGACTACCCTTTGTGAATTTTGGGTGGTCACTGAGTTCAATTGTTGCTGTCTTCAATGGATTCAATTGTGGGTTTTAGTGAGACATGAGAATTGGGTTTTCTTGAAAAGTAATTCAAATAATTTGTGCCTTGAAAATTACAGTTTGTGCGTAAGTTTTATGATCATTGAGCTTGAGTTTGTATAGAAAAACGGAAACGGTTCCCTGATTGAGAATTATTGTCTTTATATGACTCGTCCACGCATGTGCCACAAGCAGAATCAAATATTCATATTTCTAGGGGTGTTTCTACTGTTCCGATTATGAGCAATTCTGATCATTTCCCTACTGTCGAGCAGATTCTGGCCATTTCAACAGTTCAAAGTAGAGCTACAGACTAGTGTAGAGAATCAAATTATCAGCATTGAATAGATTTGGTGTTGTCCATGGAATAATTTGAAACAACCTCTGAGTGAAGTGATCCGTAGAGAAGTTTGGAATAGACTTTGGTGGATCCTTGATCAGCATTATGAAGTGAATTTGAAGCAATTTTGAAGACATTTTTGGAAGTCATTCTTGGAGCAGTTTCTTGTAGAGATTTTGGAGCAGTTTCTTGTAGAGATTTTGCATGATTTCCATAGCAGCTAGATGGTCTGAAGTTTGAAGTTGAGGACAATGCTCATCTTCACATTTATATATTTTTTGCATTGGCATATCCCAGTTTAAGAGTGATGTTATGCTCCAGTTCATTCTTGAAACGAAATGTGGACTGTTGATTTACCATGTGCCCAATTGTACCAATGTTTATTGTAGCTTGACGAGAAATGTTTATTGTAGTTTTCGCAACATTGTTGCCACTTGACAAGCCCTTACAAGATCTTGTAGTAAGAGTACAATATTATTTTTCTGTTGTTGTTGCCTCAGTTGTGTTTTTTAAGTGACATTGAAGAAAAATGGCGAGACTTGAAGATGCATTAAAGTTATTGAATATCCTAATTCATTCCACTGTTGATGAGATGGTCAAAGTTAACAAAGAAACTCTCTTTGACATCCAAACCTCTCTGCAAACTGCACATGAGAATATTGAGTTTTTGCAGCTTGAGACAAAGCTGCAGCAAGAAGAACTACAATAATGGAGTCATCTTTCTAAACCTGTTTCTGTTCAGAAGATTGAAACAGACTCCCATAAACAGCAAGTTAATAATGCAGCAATTGTACATGCAGATGCAGAAAATCAGTTTTTGCTTCCCAAGCCCATCATCAGACCTTGGGAACAACTTGTCCACAACAAGCACAGAACCGATCTTGGATATGACAAGGACTTGTCCTTTCATATTCCAGACTATGCCAAGCCCATTCATTTTTAGAGTGCTGGATTCATTTATGGTAGTTCACCTGCTCTTCATGATAGTTCAGCTTCAGCTGTTCCAAACTCTGCCTCTCTTCCACAGCAACAACAACAACAGATCGTGAAATGCCAACACTGTGATCGAGTTGGCCATCTGAAAGATCATTGTTTTGATCTTCATCCATGTAAGCACTGTCATAAAACCAGTCATTCTTCACACAGATGCTTTAGCAACAAACGTCCTGCAAGAACAAAGATTCATCTAGGATGGATCGCTTCTTGGAAATGGGCATCAACAGCCAAGAAGATATTCCAAACACATGTTAGAACTTGTTCTAGAATATTGAACAGTCTTGCAGTTGAGTTTTCTCCATCTTCTCACCTTGTATCTGACAGGGGGGAAATGATGGTCATCTACAAGCTTCAAAGCCACATTAAGCGAGCCTGAGCCACAGCCTGCCACATCAGTTTCAGAGTTGTAGCCAGAGACAAAGATGTCTGTGAACATGCCTTCAGTGGCAATATGGAACACTTCCTCTAGCAGAAGACTTCAGCTTCTTGCCAGCTTTGGAAGAGTTCCGAGAACAAAATTGAGAACACTTCCTCTAGCAGAAGACTCCAGCTTCTTGCCAGCTTTG
>APFE030267385.1:16527-32998 GCA_000404065.3 Pinus taeda | reverse complement strand
CAGGAATTGCATAAGCATTCCAGAGTTGTTGGTCATCCTTAAACCATCACAGGTTGAGACTTCCCTTTTACAGGTTGAAGTTTTACCTTTTATGTGGGGTGAGGCCTCCCTTTTACGTTTGAAGGTTTCCCTCTTTAAAACAACAGGATCACTTCCTCTAGCAGAAGACTTACAGCTTCTTGCGAAGTTTGGAAGAGTTCCGGGAACTGCACTAAGCGTTCCAGTGTTGGTGGCTATCCTTAAACCACCGCCCTTTATTACCAACATTTCATAGAGCACATTCAGCCTAGTGCTGCCATGCATTATTGCACATTTTGTATTACAGCTCTTTTCTTGGACTCATACATAACCCTTCGGATTAAGGGGGGGAATGTTGGACACCTAATCCTAAAGGGTTAGCGTGGAAGCCGAATGGACAAGCAGTCCAAGGGACCTTGGGATGTGAATCCCAACGGTCACCAAATGTACTATAAATGTATATCAAATTGTTAATAAAAATGCAATGCATGATTTATCTTTCTATTTGCTCTTGTTGTCCATGTCTGTTTAACAATTACCAACTAAATCATTGATTAATATTAACACGCATGACCTAGTCTCAGTTTATGGAAACAACTTTTTCGAACAACGAGCCTTAAAGATTTGTGATGAGGCAATTTGCGATTTGCTTTGCAATATCGTAGATTGCAATATCATGGAATCGCAATATCACAGAATCTCAATATCACAATATTGTAGTGTATGCCAATCATCCATTAATGTGTTTTCTGCAAAATGTGATTTGTGATATGCGCCATCGCATATCGCATATCGGCGTTTTGAGGTATTTTAGCGTAAATAAGGTTTGAAGCATGCGATGCGATGAATGTTTTTAGTGTGTAGTTTCGCATCGTGATCTCACAATTTTAGAATTCCACTTGTAGGGCGGTATCCATTACCCTTTTCGCGATGCGATATATTTTCTAAGGAATGATCTTATCCTAACTTATCATAAAACTTAAGCTTTTTAGATTTTTTGAGGGTATTCTCCTAAGTTTATGATAGTAAGTTTTATTGAAAAAGGAAATACAAGCACTAATTGATTTTTAGTTTTTTATAAGGGTCCCCACTTATTTAGTATTAGTGATAAAACTAAATAAGAAGGGGGTTGTTGCTGGCCACAACAATTGGTGGTTCACTTGGAAGAACCAATTATCTCTGCTTTTCTTTTAAATTTTCTAAACTTCCAAAATAGAAAATTTTCTAGAAAATCAAACTTTATTATAGAAAGACAAAGTACATCATGCTTTAATCTATCAATAATATTTCATTTCTTCTATATTTTACTTGGATTATTTACTTCCTCAATCTAGTTATTGTATCTACATCAATCACTACTTGGTTCATAAAGATAAAAATAAAGCCTTCTCTATAAATCAGTTTTAAATATGCTCATTTGTCGTAGGTAGAGCCTCTGCTGCCAGCCGGAATTTATAGCCTCGACAGTGTTACCTGTTACCCATCAATGATCCTGTATCCTATTTGGAGAAATATACAATTTTCAAAGAGAAATCCATATCCACACTTATTGCTTTGATTTTCTTTCAACCCTTAAAGAACAATGTCTTGGTTTGGTAGCCAATTTATGACAATACCACTCACTTGATTTATAACTTTGCTGAACAAGCTAGCTCGCGATGAGACCCCTTGTCTTTTGATTGCAACAATCTTGAGTGATTTCCCTGTTGTGGTATGCAGTATTGGCAAAGTTAGCAAACTATAACAACTATGATCATGATAAGTCATCTCGTGATGGACCTCTTACTCTTTAAGTTAAAGTGTATCATTGGATTATTCCCTAAAAGTTGTAATTCCCTAGGTGGGGAGGAAGTCATTGTTTCCTTAAGATAGCTCTGGATGACAATGGTAGAGTTTTTGGGAAAGAGATTTTCTACAGAGAACCTTTGTTTTGTTATTGATACCTTTCATTGGACTGATATAAAACAATTTTTCACTAAAGGTCACTTTTTATGAAAATTTACAAGGTTGAAACTAGTATCATTTCCAATCCTAGAGCCTTTAACTGTCTCTTTCAATAATAATGATCAATTTTCTAAAAGAATTCTATTTATATAAGCGAGAAAAAAAAAAATCTAAAACAAATACTTGTCTTTTTCGTGAATTCAAAATGTAGCCATTTACAACTAGTTTTATTGTGAAAATAAAGAAAAACTAATCTACAAAAATAGAAGAATGATCTCCTATGGAAAGTATTTTTTGAGGATTTGTCCATTAACAGGTAAAGATTCTCTTTTTCTTGTTAAATCCTATAACATAAAAGTAGATGGACCTATGAGTTTTGCGATTTGGAAAGGGCCAAGCCACATTCGTTGAAATTTTGTATGTTTCCCTTTTTCCTCATGAGCCTTGTCCCATTTTAAAACTAGATCTCCCATCTAAAAGTCCTTTCTGGATATCATTTTTCAATCAAAAGAAGCTTTTACTAATGCTTGGTGATGAGCATGAGTTATTTTGGCCTGTCCTCGTTGCTCTTCTAGCTTAATTATTTCCAGTTGCCTTAGTTGTAAGGAAGAAGTTGGTGCTTCATGAATATATTGAACTAAAGGCAAAGAGGGAATTGCTAGATGAGTTGGAAGAATCACTTCTTTCCCATAAACTAAATTAAAGGGAGAAGTGCCAATGGAGGCTTTCTGTGTTATTTAATCTACCCATAAAGCATATATTAAAGACTTGTGCCAATTTTTGTGATTTTGATCAATGGTTCGCTTAATGATTATGATTAAGTTTTTATTCGTAGATTCAGCTAACCCATTTCCCTATGGGTAATAATTGGAAAAGTATTTAAGCTTAAAACCTCTCTTGAGTGCAAATTCAGTCATAGCATTGCCAAAAAAATACGATGCATTATCAAACATTAAAGCGGAAGGTAAACAAAAACTGGTGATTATGAACTGATCTATGAACTCAATGATGTGTTTGGCATTAGCCGTCTTGAGAGGAACTGCTTCTACCTATTTAGTAAAATAATCTGTTGTCGTAAGGATATACTTATGTTGTTTAGAAGAGTGAGGAGTGATCTCACCTATTATGTCCAATCTGCATTGATCAAAAGGTTGTTCAATGTTGACTAGTTGCAGCGGAAATGATGGTTTCTTTTGTCTCCTAGCAATAGTTTGACAAACTTGACATTTCCTTACATAGCTATGCAAGTCTTTGAATAGTGTGGGCCAGTAATAGCCTGCGTGGAGGATTTTATGTGTAGTAACATCTCTAGCATAATGTCCGCCTGCTGGCCCATGGTGGAGTTCCTGCAAGACTTTTTCAGCTTTAGATTTCTCAAGACATCTAAGGAGAACAAAATCATAATTCATTCTAAAAAGTACATTGTTCACAAGCTGATATTGTTTAGCCTTCAACCTTAGAGCTTTTTTCTTGGTGTAATTGAGGTTTAGAGGAGCATATCCATTCTTTAGATAAAATATGATATCAACGTATAATGATTCAACGTCGTTTAGGTTTACCTTGTACATTTGTATCTTTGCAGATGGTATTTCAGAAATAAGTGATGCTCCAGGCAGCATTTTGCAAAAGCCTTGACTTTTTACAATACTTGCTGGTTTGATTTATACATCATATTATTGTAAGGCAGTAACCTAATTAGCTCTTTTCTCACCCACATCTTTCTATACTAATATATTTCTTACCGCTAGAAACGGTACTATGATTTTTGTATGGGTTTTAAGCAGAAAGAGTCTGAAATATTTAATTGCTTTGAAAACAGCATACGCTTGTTTCTCTACGTCTGAATAATTTAACTCATCCCCCTAAAGATTTGAACTGAAAAAGGCAAATGTGGCTTCTGCCTTGTCTTGATTTTCTTGAGTGAGTATCACAGCGTATGATCTATTAGAGGCAAATGTATATAAAGTGAAAGGATCGAAAAATTTGGATTTACGAAAGATGGAGAGTTAACAATTGCTTGTTTGATCAAATTGAATGCTTCATATTCGTCTTGGCCCCATTTGAAGATTGAATTATTTTTAATCATTGCTTGTAAATGAGATACGATCCTTGAAAATTTTGGAACAAATCTCTTTACAAAATTAAGTTGGCCAAGGAGAGATTGCATAGTTTTCTTGTTGTGAGGTAGGGGTATTTCGGAAATCTCCTTGATTCTGTCAGGATCAATATGAATTCCATATTTTGACACTATGAATCCAAGAAGTTTTCCTTCACTTAATGCAAAAAAGGATTTTTTTAGGTTAAGTGAAATTCCATACCTTTGACAACGTTGGAAGATCTGTTTTAAATCTATAAGATGATTGCCTCGTTTCTTGGAGTATACAGTTATATCATCCAAGTAGATTACTACTGATTTGTTTACCAATCCCTTAAATGCGATGTCCATGGCCCTTTGAAATGTGGCACCAGCGTTAATCAGACCAAAAGGCATCTTTTGATATGCATAAGTGCCCCATTAGGTTCTGAACGTGGTCTTTAATTGATCATCGGGATGGACCAACACTTGGTTGTAGTCAAAGAAGCCATCCAAGAAGGATATTAATTCTGATCCTGTGATTTCCTATAGTATTTTCTCCATGTGAGGTAAAGGAAAATTATCATTTTGGCAGGCTTTGTTAAGATTTCAAAAGTCAATGCAAATTCTAATGTCTTCGTTTTTCTTTCTAACTGGAACCATGTTGGAAACCCATTTAGAATGTCGAACGGGAAAAATGATTTTGGCTTTCAATAACTTATTGAGCTCAGATTTGATCTGGTTTTCTAGATTGGGATGGATCTTTCTCAGCTTTTGCTGGACAGGTTTTTCATCATTTATCATTGGGATAGTATGTTGGATGATAGAAGTGTCATAAGTTTTGAGTTCATCATAGTTCTAGGAAAATACACTTTTGTATTGTTTCAAGAGATGAATGTATGCTAATTTTTCTTCAAGAGCTAGGCAAAGGCTTAGGTTGATATTCTGAGCTTTGGTATCAGTTCCTAGATTTACTAATTCATAGTTCAAAGTTGGCAGTTTTGAATTGGTAGACCTTTTGAATCGATCTTTCAAATCATATAGGTCTTCTAACTTGACTATTGACTTTGGCATAACATTATTAGTGCTTTCTTGTTGCAATTGTTTGTCATGTTGGTCCTCATCAATTATTTGATTGGTGTAAGAGCCTTCAGATGTGAGGAATCTTACAATATCAGGATCATCGTTGAAAATCCTCAAATTGGTAATGTTATCAAGAATCGAGGGTCTAAATATTAATTTGATTTAAAATCGATCAGGGCTATAGTCTTATGAGGGAATGAGCTTGGAAGCTACATTAGCTAAGAGGTCTGCACTAGCATTCCGGAGTCTGGAAATTGATGAAATATTAAATGCTATAAAGTCTTCAGTTAGATATTTAACTAAAGATTAGTAATGCTTTAAATGACCTGATAAATAATGTATAGTATTGTGTACATGTCTGATTACAATTTCAGAATCTTCGAAAACTTGTAGATATTTGATGTCTAATCCGATTGCTTTATATAATCCTTGGACTAAGGCCTCGTATTCTGTGGTATTATTAGTGCAATCGAACTCGGGTCTACAATTTAGCATAATTTTGTTTCCTTCTGGACTGATTAACATGCATCCTACTCCTGCTCCTTCATTAGACTTAGAACCGTCGAAAAATAACTTCCAAAATAAAGATTTATTTACAGGACTATCTATAAAATTAATACATTTAGAACTATCTGTTTGAGAAATTTTTTCTGCTTGAGATAAAACATAATGTTCTAAGTAAGGTGAAGTTTGAGCATTAAAATTTCCTAAGAAAGAATCAACAGAGTAGTTGCCAATGATATTATTGTTGTATGCTACCAGTTCATTTTCTCCTTCCAGTTCTGTTACTATGTATTTCTGATGTCTTTCTCACTCAACTTTTATTTGATTTGGTTTACCATTGTAAGGGAGCCACATGTGCGACCAATTAGTTGCAAAGTATCCATGAAGTTTTTATAACCAAACTTTGCTAATAATTAAGCCATAAAATTCTGGAATATCTACAACTAAAATGTCAATAACTTGACATACCTTTGGATTAGATGACAACCTTATGGTAACCTGATTTAATTCATCGATCACTTTCAACTTGTTATCGATCCAGCTAAACTATGCGCACAACATTTTTTTGCAGTTGAACGTTCAACTTTGCACATATTGACTTTGGTAAGATATTAGATGAAGCTCCAGAATCCACTAAACAATTATGCAAATTTTTGTTGAAGACTTCTTAAGTAAGAAGAAATGGGGGAGTATGAGATCTCGACCTTCCTCCAATTAAAGAAATATCATTTGGATCAACTTTATTAATCACATTAGTTGGAGGTCTTCCAATTTCATGGGAAGCTTGAGAGATTACAGTGGCGGGCAGAGGTGCAATTGGTACATCATTTAATTCTTTCAAAAGTACCTTTTGTTGATGTTTTAACTTGCTAAATTCATAAAAAGTGATGTTAGCCCTAGTCTTCTTCATGTCTTTTATGATATTATACTCCATTTCATCCGAAACGATTAGAATTTTTGATTGAGTTAATGATTCTGTTTGGACTGGGCTTGTTTGAGTCGCTTTAGGTGACATTTTCTTGGCTGCGACTTTCTCCTTAGGCATTGAGCTTGCGCTCTTTGACTTAGGAGTAGGTTGAGGAGGATCAAGTTGATTTATACTTCGAGTAATAACTGGTGATGCCTCTTGATCCTCTTCATCTGGGAGGATGAAATCCCACATACCTTGTACCTCTACAACTTCTTCTTCATCGGTAGGTTCCTTAGTAGCAATATTCTTTGATTCTTCTTCTGATTCAGCACTTGTGATAGCATTGGGTAGCTTTGAATCGGTCGAAGGGTTTATTCTATAAGGCTTGTATGGCTTTTTAGAAGAAGTTTTTTCTACTTGTTTCTTAATGTCAACCATTTCGTTAGACATGGTTTTCAAAATTTCTGCAATCCTTCTAAATCGAATGGATCTTTCGATTGTTTTTTCTTGGGGTCTTCCTTAAAAGTAATCTTCTTAGATTTTTGTTCATCTAAAGCATTTTTCTTTTCCAAGGCTATGATACGTTTCTCTACTGCTATTACTTCCTTCATATTTTCAGCTAAAGTTGTTTTGTTAGCCCTATTAACGAAGATTGCTATGTTTGATGGTAATGCAGAGATGTACCATTCACTTCGTACTTCTTTGCTATGCTTGGAAGCAGTAGGAATTTTATTTAACAGTTTATTGAAACATGAATTAAAATATTTGATAGGTTCTTTTGATTCATCCCTAAGGTTAGACAGGTTGTTGATCAATGTCGCTGTAGACCTGTCATCACCGAACTTAGTCAAGAACTGTTCTTGGAAGATATCCCAACTAGTGATAGATCCAGATAGTAATGAGAAATACCATGATCTAGCTACTCCTTGCAGAGTATAAGGAAAAAGTCGGATGACAACGTCTTCATTAGTAACTCCATTGAGATTTATGGATAACATAAAGTTATTTATATGTTCTTCTGCTAGCATGCCTACTTCAGTATTAAACTTAGGTAGCCATTTTTCAAGATGGGCTGGTATCTGACTCAATGGCGTAGGCTTTAAGACTACCCCTGGGTTATTCCATGGAGATTGGGCCATCACTGAACTACTAACAGAGGAAAGCATAGAAGATGATCCCTACGGTTGGGAAGATGAGGATATTACGATTCCAGATGATTGAGAAGGAGATGTGGAAGTTCCAGCAGACTGTTGGACAATAATTTGAAGTGGAGGGGTGGATGGTTGACTTCATGGTGGAGAGGTTGAGATGGATGATGATGATGAAAGATTCTTGCTATCAGACCCTTTAGGTGATTTCCTTGCTCTATTCCTTGTAGGTATAGGTAACTCGGTTGGTTGAACACCAAAATTTTCACTCTTTAATCTGGTGAGAGGATGAGCAGGGTTATATTGCAAAGTCACACTACCTTGAGATTTATCCAATACTTGAGGTGATATAGAGAATCGCTGAAGTTTATGGATCAAAGATTCAACTTTAGGAGGTTCAATAGTAGATTCCTGTGAAATGTCAGGGTTTGTGGCAGCGACTATTGTTCTTTCGACTTCTTGCTCTAGATTTAAAGATTCTAATTGCGATGGAGAAGTCGGGGGAGATGGCAAGGGTGATTTACTCTCAAAATGGTATTTAGATTTGGACTTACTTTCCATTCATAGTTCGGGGCCCTCCTTCTAGCACCAAATATGTTGAAGCCCCAAAAATCAGGTTTACAACAAGGGGGATACCCACCCGGTCCGGGCCCTGGTTAGTAGCTTCTTTTCCGTTTGGTATAGTGGGTCCGACTGTGGATATGGGACCAGTTTCCAAATATATGTGTGTGTGTGTGGGTTGAGAATTGATATTTCCTTTCTAAAAGTTCCTAAGTAAAATGATTTTATTCTAAATCTAATATAATGACATGCAATTGTATTCTAATAAACATAAATATCTAATTCTAAACTAACCCGGGATGTAATCTTTCCATTATGCGATCTAAAATGATTTCAAATAACAATTGGTAATAAATATCATTCAACTGTTATGAGAAAAGAATTCAATGAAGATAAACCACTTCGTATAAAAAGTTAGACAAAACAGTTGTGAAAAAACATATCACATAATAAGCTACTCATATATTAAGCATAAATAAATAGCTATCACCATACAAAAGTGCCAAATGATAACTCAAGCATTCACACATCAATACATAAACAACTGAACATGAATATCACTTTAACACAAAGGTAGAAATAGTTAAGAGATAAAAGTACCATTTATAACTAGTTCTACTCATGAGCTTCAAGCAATAATGATTTATCTCTTTCTAATCCAACATCCAGTAAGAGTACAAAAGTGCAACATCAGTAGTAGATATTAAATGTAGATATCAATAAATCCTGTTCCATTCATTCATCAAAACCTCCTTGGAGGGTGCAAAAGTGCGTGTTTTGAGGACAAGTTTTTGAAAAATTTCAGGACCCTTCTCTAAATGCATGAGAAGGGTTTAAATACTACTAACTAAATCTAAAAATAATTTATTACAAAAATGTAGGATATGGTTTAAATGACCGTCCTCATTTCAGGAAAAATAAAGCAAAATTAACACTAACACTGAATCTAAAACTAAAACTAACAACTAACTATTTGTGTATTTGTTCCTTGAAATCACGAGCGTTCAACATTTGTTTGAGGAGAGTCGGCTGGCCGACTTCCGACTTTAACTGTCTTGCAAGAATGGAATCGGCAAGAGATGGAACCATCTTCTCAGCAGAATTGATGATACATTTGAGAGTCATGCACTGGCTGTGTGGTTTTACCAAATACGCCCAGTAAGAATCCCAATTCAACTTAGATAATCTTTTGATTGATTCTGTCTTTTCTTGAGCCTTCTATCTCCAGCCTGTTTGCAGATGCTATATTTTTGGTAGATATCTTAGAGTGGTTTTTGAGATCAAATTTGTCCTGTGTAAATTTTCATTGATGCAGTCAATGACACTATTTGCTACTGTGGTTGCTTCTATTGTCGCTTGTTCTGCTTTCCTGATTTGTGCATCCTACTTGTTAAAGAGCATTTCTTTGTGAGTGTTGTTGATTATTGGTGCGCTTGCCCTTTTACCTTCCTCTATTTCTTTCCAAGCCAAATATTCAGTAACTCTTTTATCAATTAAATCATAATCATGTCGTAAGTACACAACTTGATTAGTAATTTTATTGCTTATTTCGAAATAAGAATTCCACTGTGATATTCTTTGGCACAATGCTTCCTGTTGCTGCAGTGGTTGATCATTTAAGGAAATGGATTATGTGACAAATTCTCTAAGTTTAGGATCATCCTTGTGCATCTCTTGGATAACCTATAACTGTATTTCTCTTTCGGACAAAACTTTCTGGTATCCTATCTACATTTGTTGGAAGTCCTGTTGTAATCTTTCACGCTGTTTCTATGCTTTGTTGTTGGTGTTGGATTGTTGCAGCTGTTGCTACAAATCGTATATTTGATCTTCTTTCTCTTTCAGTAGTTGCTGTACCTTAGATTCTTTATCAATGGTCACAGAGGCATATGCTCTTGCGATCTAGGATAATTTGGTGAGACTTTCAGTGGGATTGTTGGTAGGATCTTGCCATAGGATGTCTAATTGCTCTGCATCATGAGAGAGCACGTTTTCCAATTTCCTTTTCTTTCTTTGTCTTCTAACCACTGCCTTATGCTATGGAATGTAAAATACATCAAGAGGATGAATTTCCTCTATTTTGAGCATAAGTTCAGAGGATGAGGTAATGGGAATTTGTTCCATTTTTTAGACATTGCTAATTGTTCCTGTGACTATATATTTTGTTTCCTGTAAATTACTCTTAGGTTTCTTTGTGCTCTGTCCTTCAATATTGTTTAAATAACTAAATTTCTCCCATTATTTATCTAGCTCGGTTATGACTGATGGTGGTTGGATGATGAGAGGGGGAGGATCTAGTTGTGGAGAGGTCAAAACCTGTTGCTGTGGGAGCTCTTTTGACTGGGTAGTATCCATTACTAACCCTTCGCTTTTATCATGGTCATTTTCAGACTTCTTAGAGTGTTTTGATGTTTCTGAGGTCAAAACCTGTTGCTGTGGGAGCTCTTTTGACTGGGTAGTATCCATTACTAACCCTTCGCTTTTATCATGGTCATTTTCAGACTTCTTAGAGTGTTTTGATGTTTCTCTCCTAGACTTAGATTTAGATTTGTCTGTGCTTGAACTCCCACTAAGACTAATACTGGGAGTTGGTTCCCTTACGGGTTCCAAGTGTAGTTTATCCAAAGGGATATTAGGTAACCTCCTTTCCCTGTATATCTTGAACTCTTGAAATTCTGCTAGAGGAAATCACATTTGGGCCGAATGCAGAACTTCTTTAAGTGTACCTTTCTGTTGGAACATGTCATCAAAAAGATCATCTTCTTTGGAAAACACCTTTATTTTGAATGCAGTAGTGAAATTTTTAGCAATATCATGAGGGTCAAACGGTCTTCCTGGAAATTTTAACAATGATAGACATGTTATGTTGTTTCTTCTTTAAATGCATGTCCTACATCAAACAGTGAAAAGGCCCCACAACCCATAGGAAATTGTGGCCAAATGGCCTTCTTCTTGTCCTTCAAATCTTTAGTCATACCTCCTTCTCCATAGGTTTGATAAGCAATCTCTCGTGCCAGTAGTTTATCAAGAACATATAAAGGTAAGGCATGATGAGAAGCAAGACTTCTGAATACCCTGACATATGTAAACAATTCTTCTCCAAACCATCTTGCGACATGGAGTATATCGACCTCCGCTTCGGGAGAAAATCTTAGAGCATCTTTATCATACAACATTTTGTACATAGGCAACATGATTCCTTGACAAATCTTATAGAAATGCGGAGTGAACCTGGAATCCCACAATTCTTTGTGATAAATAGGAATGGGTAAGGGATCTTGAGAAGTCCATTTCCAACCCATTAAAGGAAACTTGGAAATATAACAGATTGCATCCATCACATATGCAGATAAGTGGAAAGGGGGATAAATTCTCTGAGGCAATGCTCTTTTAGACCGGTAATTCAAAATGGCTGTGGCTAAGTTGTCGGAAAATATCTTAGCCCAATCTAAAATAGTAGCATTAATTGTGGCATCCAATAATGGTAGCCATTCAGATGAAATTTCTTTAATGTCTGGCTTCCCAAAAAGTCTACAGAGCATAGCAGCAGCAAAGCAATACAGGGAGGTGAGAGAACCAGTACTATGCATACTATGCTTATCCTTTTTTAGTGGTTCATCTCTTCTTTACCAGTCCTTGGTGCATTCTGCCAGATCTTTATTTTCTTTAGCAAACTTCTCCATGAACTGTTTTTTATCAATCGCTTGTGGCTCTGGTAAATGATACATGAGCTTCAAATCTTGTGGAGTGAACGAGTTAATGAGTCCTTGACCCTGAGCCTTAAATTATCTGTTTGTAATGTCAAAATTGTCTAGTACCCATTTAACCATGTCCATGTATGGAAGAATTTTGGGCCTCACCGCTATCCGGTGCAAGAACGAGCAAGCTAGCTCTGTAATCGACACCTTAGAAGACCCATGTGAGCCTGTAGTAGCTGTAACCTCCATCATTTTGGGATTTTCTTCCTCAAGTAGATTGTACATGCCTTCCAAAGTAGTAATACCAACATCTTTTTTACAGGTAGTGTCTGTATACAAAGGCGTCATTTCTTTGTCTACAGATCTTGGAGATTTTTGACGGGAAAGCTTTAAATGCCGAAGACATATAAAATATACCACCTTACATGAAATCGTTCTTCGATCAGAACAAAACGATATTTCATTAATGATTGCCAACTAACTCATTGATTAATATTAACGTGCATGACCTGGTCTCGGTTTATGGAATTTTTTTTTTCGAACAACAAGCCCTAAAGATTTGTGATGAGGCAATTTGCGATTTGCTTCGTAATATCGCAGATCATAGTATCGTGGAATCACAATATCGCGGAATCGCAATATCACAATATCATATCGTATGTCAATCATCCGTTAATGTGTTTTCTATGACATGTGATTTGCGATATTCTCCATCGCATATTGCATATCGGCGGTTTGAGGTATTTCAACGTAAATAATGTTTGAAGCATGCGATGCGATGAATGTTTTTAGTGTGTAGTTTCACATCGTGATCTCACAATTTTAGAATTCCGCTTGTAGGGTGGTATCCATTACCCTTTTCGTGATGCGATATATTTTTTAAGGAATGATATTATCATAACTTATCATAAAACTTAAGCTTTTTAGAGTTTTTGAGGTTATTCTCCTAAGTTTATGATAGTAAGTTTTATTGAAAAAGGAAATACAAGCACTAATCAATTTTTTAGTTTTTTATAAGGGTCCCCACTTATTTAGTATTAGTGATAAAAATAAATAAGAAGGGGGTTGTTGCTGCCCACAACAGAAGGGCATAGTGTCTCTCTGTGCTAAATTTTTGATTTGGAACTACAACCATTGTTCCTTAAGATACAATGCATAGGAATTTGCTAGCATCTTGTGCTAGATTGCCTCTAAGGATAGACTGGCCATGGATGACAATTGATTCTCTCACTCTCTTGTAGTTGTCCCCTTAACCATGAATTTTTTGCCTCCAACTGAGTTTTCATCATTGCCTCTCTGTCCCTCATGCTGCTCATTTCTTTGCCCATCTCCTTTACTTTCTCCTCCATGTGACCTATGTCCTCCACTCTAGATTTGGCAATATGCATCCACCTATGTGTTGTTTCCCTTTCTTTCTCAAGCTCAAATAATAAGGGGATGGACAATTTATGTGGAATGACCCTATTCCCTTCAATGAACCTTTAGTTGGAGTCAAGGTTGGGTTGAGGACTAGGTTGCCTCAGTTTTGGATCCTCCTTATTTGTTTCTTGCTACATGATCCCTTCTTTGTCCAATTTCTAGGTTTCCTGTAGGTTTAGTAGAGTTTCCTATAAGATGGCCTTTGCTTCCTATAAGTCCTTCTTTGTCTCTTGTAGGATACATTTTCCTTTGGATGAGGTAGATCTAGTGATAGGCCTCCTAACATAAGTGATAGCAGACTTGGAAGAGGCTTGTCCTGACAATCCTTCCCCTTGATTTTTCACAAGAGGAGCTAAAATTTCCTGTTGTTTTGGTGAGTCTTCAATGACAATAGGAACTTTGGTGGGTGTTTGAGGTTTTCCTCACTTGATCCTTGTACTTTTTCTTGTCCTAAAGTAGAATAGAGTTTGTAACTGTCTCTTCCCTTTTCTCTTGATAGGGGTACTTAGGGCAGTGAGGGCAGTTGCTGCCTCTCTCTTAGTAGGTACTGGAGATACCCTGGGTGAGTCCTCCCTTTCTTTACCTTACATTGTATACCTCTATTCTTTCTTGTCTTCTGTCTCCCCTTTTCCATTATCCTCACTCTTGTCTTTCTTCTCTTCTTCTCCTTATAGTTCCTCACTCTATTCATCAGTTTCTTTCGTTGCATCTTTTTTTGTCTCTTCACCACTTTCTTTCTCCTTCTCTTCCTCTTCTTCCTCCTCTATTTCCTATTCATCCCTTTCGCTGATAGTGGGGATTTTGTCATATTCAAGGGATTTTATGTCTTTCTCTATCTGCATGTCAATAAAATTTTCCCATGTGATATGAATTCTTAGGTTTTGGAGGGCATCTTCTGTAATAATTCTAATTAACCCATGATGGGCTAGTTATTGAAGGTTTCCTTGCTGCACCTTAATGTTCACACCTATCACTGATTGAAGAAGAAAGTAGGATATGCTTAGTCTATTTTGAGGAGGTGTGTCTACTCGAAACCTCAGCTCTTGAGAAGCCTAAAATGGTACCCATATACCACATTGTACCTACCTTCACATGATATATACTTAATGAGGGGGTAGCTAGTCCAAGGATATGGCAGGCTTGCTTGTCTGACCCCATTTTTTTCTTCCATTTCCTCCTCTCCTTCCAAAAATAATTTATTCTTTGCAATTTGGCTAGTACCCTTATCTTCCTTTCTTGAAGGCAACCATAAAGGAAGTGTGGTGATTCTGCTTATTAATTTCAGGGGTGAGTTCTACAGAGAGGCCTTTCACCACAACAGTGGCATGTGTCCTAGTTAGTGGTATGAGGGAGAGAGAAAAGTCTTTGGCCACTTCATCATCATATCACCTCAATTTTTGAAAGAAACCCATCCAATTGTGCCTTGTGAATATCTCTTGTATAGGAGGGTGCTTATGAATTCTCACTGTGTTGGTGGGTTCCCTCTTGTTAAATCCCCCTATCATTTTTCTTTGATGGATGTGGAGGGTTGTATATGTCTAATACCAAATTCTAGTGGGTGAGAGAGTTTATGTGAAAATTATGTGTACAACTCCCTTAGGCTGCAATATTTTCAACAAAACAGAAGGCTTTTCTATATTCTTTTTACTTGGAAAATGTGGGAAGGTATAGCTCCTACCTCCTTGTCACTACCTGATGAAGCCAGCCTCTAGTTTTTTTCCTTCTTAAATTCTCTCTACCAATCCTGTAGAAGATTGTTCTGTATCCTGTAGGTTCTCCTATGCTGGAAAAGTACTCACTATCTTTCCTGTAGATTGCTTCAGGGGCCTAAAGAAACTTTGCTTTGGTGTAGCCTCGAGATTGCGAATGCTTCCTATGCATGGGAATCAACATTTTATTTCCTCATATGGGTGATTTGAGTGGGATGGTGTGTTGGAAACCAAAGTACGAGTATCCATTTTTGGACTATTGGTCCCACTACCACATCATCATTCTCCTTACCTCATAATCAACTCTCACTTTGGGCATCCGTAACTTAACCATTTTTGACCTCATCTCTTCTTTCTCCTAACTTGACTACTGCCACATGTGTAATGAACTAACTCTATTCTCTGCGTTGACTGGCCGAAGGTGGCCAAGTTAACTAGCCACCTTTCGCTTATAAAACCAACTCTTTCACAAATCTACATGTTTGATCATATTATGCTAACGAGAGAGTGGAAGTGAGATACATACTTGTGGTAAGATGCCTTGGTTCTACCTATTGGAGAGTGAAGTCCTTGCTGTGTATTGGTTGCATGTGTTTTTTTTTTTTTTTTTTTTCGTCCTTTGATGTTTTTCCTTGATGTGCAAGTACTAGATGGTGATGTTGATAATCTTGCTGCTACTGCTATTCTCCATCAAATTTTTTAATCAATCCTTCACTTTTGGAGCATGAGGATGGTTGGCATGGGTGGAGAAGGGGCCTACGGATTGCTGAATGAGAGGTATAGATTTTAGGTGTTGTCTCCTTGTTCTCTATCTTTATCCTCTTAGATAATATATATATATATATATATATGATATTTTTAAATATTGTTAAATTTTTTTTTTTTGAAACTACTTTATTGGATGAATGCAAGGGTGATCATGGTGGAGAGAGGCATGGTGATGAGATGGTGAAGTAGACATTTTTTCTTTTGAAATAATCAATTCATCCCCTTGATATAGGTTTACTTTCCTTGGGATTCCCAAGCCAATGTAATTCCTATAGGATCATCCTATAGGTTTTTAGGGAAGCCTATAGAAAACACAGAACCCTTGCAAACTGAGCTAGATGAGTTAAAAAATGGAGGGAATTATGGAATGATGAAGGATATGGAATGGAGGAATGAAAACATGAACTATATAGGTCCTTTTGATCCCCTCCTATTTCTGATCCTCCTCCTACTGACCTGCAAACAACATTCTAAAAGTATTCTTCTCTCTCTCTCTCTCTCTCTCTCTCTCTTTTTAATCTCTTTACCATTTTTTTTGAAAACAACTCGTCTTTCTCCAAGAGGTTTTCATCCTCGCTTCTTTCCTTGGGTGCCTCAAAAGAGGTTTTCACACACACACACACACACAGATATAT
>APFE030267385.1:4180-16163 GCA_000404065.3 Pinus taeda | reverse complement strand
TGACACCATTGGGCCACCTCAAGAGGTTTTCAACT
The DNA here is from genome assembly GCA_000404065.3 of Pinus taeda. NCBI lineage: Eukaryota > Viridiplantae > Streptophyta > Pinopsida > Pinales > Pinaceae > Pinus > Pinus taeda. The sequence continues at coordinate 16,128 of APFE030267385.1, read as the reverse complement.
CGACAGTGGGACTCAGGTGCCTCGTTGAGGTTTTCACCCGAGTCTCCTTATTTTTTTCTTTTTTCTTTTTCACAATGACTTGATGGTGTAGAAGCTGAGATTTTCTCCACCACCATTACTGTCTTGTTCATGCCAGTAATGGATTCTTGCTTTGACAAGGGCTTTTTGTAGGCCTTCAATCTGTACCAATTGACAAGTAAAGGAATACCCTCTGCATCTATGGTTCCTATCTGCACTGAACCATTATAATGAAATTTCTCTATGACATAAGGCCCTAACCATCTAGTCCTTAACTTGCCTTTAAAATATTTGTATATGGAATCATACAACAATGCCCAATCACCTTCTTGAAATTGTTTGTCCTTTATGTTCTTGTCATGCCATATTTTCCTTTGAATTTGATTTACCTCTATGTGTAGGAGGGCCTGCATTCTAAACTCATTTAACCCATTCAGCTGGAGAACTATCTCTTTTTGTGCACTGGTGAGATCTACATCTAGTTGTTCTTCCATTCTCAATGTATTGTACTCAAATTCAATGGAAAGCCGAGCCTTTTTCCCATAGATCAAATCATAGGGAGTGAATCTAGTGGTGGTCTTACAGCTGATATTGTAGGCCCAAGTGGCCTTAACTAATCTATCTGTTCAATATTTTATGTTGCTAATCACTTTGGTCAGAATGCCCTCCAGCGCTCTATTGGTCACATCCACTTGCCCATTAGCTTGTGGGTGGTAAGGAGTGGATGTTATATGCTTGATCTTGTGCTCGAATAACAAATTTTAAATCATGTGTGATGTAAATTGGCTGCCTTGATCAGTGACTAGTTCTCTAGGGTGCCCAAACTTATAAACTACATTTTCCCTTAAGAACTCAAACACTTTCTCCTCTGTTGCTGCCTTGATTTCCCTGGTTTTAGCCCCCTTAGTCAAATAGTCAGTGCATACAATGATGTACTACTTTTGCTTAGATGGAGGGTCAATTGGTCTAATGAAATCCATGCCCCACTTGTCAAATGGCTCGAAAGTCACTTGAGGTTGCAGAGACATTTCATCCATTGGAGTAGGTGTTGGGTCAATTTATTGAGTAAATTAACACAAGTATTTTAAATATCAATCCAGGTTTGTAGAGCTTAGAAGCATGTCCAAAATATATGGATATCAACTATAATCAACTTTAGAAGATAAGTTATGGAAACTGAAGGAAATGCATTTATAAACTAATTAGAAGTGCATAGTACAAATATAAAATTCAACTACAAAATTTCTAGTTCAATATGTAATAAGCAGGAGAAGTTGCTCCTAACTTAGGAGAACTAGATTGACCTTCTACAATACTACTTTATGAACAAAAATAAAAAAACACTAATGAACAATAGCTTACGATGCATAAAATAATAATTGAAGGGGCTCCTAACTAAGGAGGTCCTTGCTTTTCTTCATTACAAATTCATTCATCATTAATGCCATTGCTAAAAAACTGGAAATTCAGAAAATCACTTGAAAGCAAGAATTATGAATTTTAGTTTCTATTCATTGATCATATAGAAGGAGAGTTTAACTTAAACACTGGTTTGTCCCTTCATAAACAGATTATAAGTAAACTAAGATTCATGAGAAAACATAATAAATAATCATACTAGTTTATGAAAATTAAGCTAAATTAACCATGAAGTGTACTTAGCTTGGTGTGGGGGCTCTCTACCCTTGCCTTGCAGAATTGAAGATATTATCAGCTATTTAAAACTTAGTTAATGATCCAAAGCATTGGAAAACAAAAATAAGATAGAATAGGTTCCTCAAATTAACTCAAAATATTCAGAAGTCTCAATATGAAATTATACAAATTCTACATATTCATGCCTTCAGTGTTTTGGCTTAAATAGAGAAATATGAAATAAACTGATCTAAAATGTATCTAACAACTATGTCTATCTTTATCCTATCTATCCAAGTTGATCTCATCCATCCAATCACACAAAATATGGAAAATCCCATGAAATCCAAAAATTGGCCTATTTCCTAGGGATTTCCTGAATGACTGGTCTTGTTTGACCAGCTTTGATCGGGTTTAAGCTCGATTTGACCGAACCAATATGTACATTTTCAATCTTAGTTCCCAAGATTTCTATATATTTTCTTAGCTAGTTCCCAGGTGTCCTGCAAGTATGACATCAATAAAGCCATTACGGGAATTTCTAGAACTATCCAAAAATGCACTTAAAATCCAATTTTTGTAAAAACATTTAAAAATTGCCAAAATTAATATATATTACTGAATATGCATAAATTGGTCAAAATGGGGTGTATATGATGGTAAATGGATGGATAACATGGAAATTAAGTGTATTTAATTAAGCAAAATTGGATAAAAACAAGGGCCAACATATCCCCTTTGTTGATGTACAAGCATATCCTCATGCTTTCTTTGTTCTCTTGGACCTTCTGAGCTCTGATGTAAACCTTATACCTGGTCCAAATGCCTCCTGCTGTGCTGCTTGCAGTAGACATTCAATTCCCTTGTACTGCTCTTCCTCGTAGATTTTAGTCTTGACTTTTTGTTTTTCATACTTGTTCTTCCATACGTTTTTGTCTTTGAGCCACCTAAAAGCTTGCCTGCAAAGAATATCATTGTTTGCTTTTAGTTTTCCAACTTCCTCATTTAGCTTTTCATTTTCCTTGATCAATTTTTCATTTCCTTTCTTGTATTTCTTGTTTTCTTTCTTCAAATGCCTCTATAGAATTATTCTTATCTCCAATTGATCTGTTAGCTCTTTTATTTTGCTCAGGTGTAGCTGTTTCTCCAATTCTTGTGTGTCTTTGGAAAATGAAGTGGCTTCAACATTATCAAAGTCTGAATATTTCTCCAATGTCCTTTCATAGGCTTCATTTTCCAATCTCTCAATGATTTCATTAACTTGTTTTTTTGTGGAAGATGTTTCAACAATATGTACCTCAAGGTCTTTCTCTTTACTACTTGTATCTGCTGGAATTTTTCTCCTATGCCTCCTTGGAGTGGATATGGAAGATGCTTCTCTCTCAACCATGATAGTATTTTATTTCTTTTTGGACCTTTTCCTTGGATAGAGAGGTGAGTTCATTATACTTCTTGTTTCCTGAACTGGTTTATAGTTTTCCTCTATGGCCTGTTCTTCAAAATGATGTTGACCTAAAAACTCTCTACATGCTACACCCTTGGTTTTCATTTTATATTCTACAAGAAGTTTGATGAGTCCTTGGTGATATATTTGTGATTCCTTGGGTATGGTTTCATTTTTCATATTCTCTATCATTTTAATCATATTCTTAGAGAATAAATAAGGTAAATTGGTTTTCACTTCTCATTTGATATGCTGGAGAAATTTGACATGATAAGGATGCACCACATTGTGCCCTCTGTCACATGTAAAAAACTTCTGAATAATTAAAACCAATTCTGTCCATGGCTCATTAAACCCTTCCCTAGGTATGCCCTTGGTTCTATCAAAGGATCCATTCATATTTTTGTCTAAAAAGAAAGTCCATCCCTTTTCTTTAAAGTATAAGCCCTCATGATACTGTTCCCCTGACAGTGGTAGATCTAAGGCCCAAGAAATGAATTCTAGACTCAATGGGATAATTAGGTTTCCCACCATGGTTTGGTATTGTGCATAATTTTTTATAAACTGCCTGGTGATGCTTTCATTGTTCCCATTAAACTTTTAGAGGAATCCTATAATACCATCCTGATAAAGTTTTTCTATTGTATCTTTTTCCCAATGCTCAATCTAGTATTCTTATGGGTTTACCCTAGTAGCCATATACTCTAAAAACCGATTTATATAACCTTGCACTATCATCATTCTCATTTTGAACATAAAAGGTATGCATAGATACAGATCTTTGTTGATTTATTCATGATTTTTGGTGATAGGGCTTACCTCCTCTCTGTTTCTCTTCAAAAAATTTTTGACCATGTTTTTATTGCTCGTTCTCACAATTCTATCTTTGTTTTTGCCAAAATTCATCAAAAATCCCTACTCTGTTTTGAAATTTTTCATTGTGCATATGAATAAAACGAATTTGCCCATATAGACCATACTTAGATGAAATGAATTATGCCCACTGTGTGTAAAAATAGGAAAAAATTGTTTTGTTTACGTATCACAAACAAAATTGAAAACTCTTCATTTTCGCATCCAACCATGCATAAAGAGATTGTGATATTACCTGATCTGGAAGTGATTTTATGATATTTCTGAGATAACTTAGTTCTTGTGTTAGGCAATGCCAATTCAATCAAAAATATTCTTCGATATTTCCTAGGATTTGTTCATTAAATCAATGGCAAATACATGTTCAATGGTGGAAATCACTCAGGTTTCTAAACTGGAGCTTTAACTCGTTTTTGGCATGATAAATGCAATACTTAACAAGAGTTATTTTCCTTGAAATCCATTAACAGCTTATGAAAATCTGGAGGTGATCTCTTACCTTCTTTTACAAGATTTTTGGAGTCTGGTGGAGCACCCAGTCAACTTAAATGTTGAGAAAATCATGGTCTCCTATCCTCTTCAAAAGCAATGCTTTGTTCCTTCCACAACTGCCTATATATTTTGCGCTTCTTCCTCTGTCTAGGGTTCTTGCTTTAAGCAACCCTCTCTTATTCCTTGTTTTCATTTGTCTTCTTATTTTTCCTTCCACAAGAGTGCTATATGCGTGTGCATAAATGCACAACGTTTTGTACCTCTACTTGAGAGGAATTTGGCTATGATGATGGGAAAAAAAAATTTAATACAGTGCATTAGTTTACACAGTGAGAAAATAGCATAGTTTGTAGTGCTTGAAGCATTTGTATGTTTGTTTGAAGACTTTTGACCATTACTATCTTCCAACACCTAGTTTGACTGCGTACCTTTCGCTGCCATGTGTTAGTTGACAACGTTTCCCCTTCATCCTTTTGTCCATGGTGTTTATGCATGTCTCATCATCGTAAATCATATTCCCTTCTCTACTCATGTCTTTGTATGCACATACCTTCATTCCTTTGTATTTTTAAAACATGTAATCAACCATTTCATTTCATCATTTAATTAGCCATTCATTTGTATGCCCAATGAAATGCATCTCGAAAATATGAATTCGAGTTTTCTTGTGAAAATCCAGGAAACTAGCACAAAGAAAACTTGAATTCATATAGGAAAACCAATTAGTTTTGCTTGTATGAATTCTTTACTTTGTTTTACTCTTATTTCTGTTTTATTTTGTAGAAACAATCCTCTAAGACATACAAGACTTGAGGACAAGTCTTAACATAAGCAATGGGGAAGTTGTAATAACACTATGCAAATAGTTTGAGCAACTGAATTGCAGAAGGAACCTGAATTACATGTCAGAAGGGTCCTGATAGATCATTGAAAGTATTGTGCAAAAGGGACCTGAGATATCATTATGTAGAAGGAACATGTATTATATGATATATGAAACATACAAAAATTGTTGAAAAGTACATGCCAAAAGGGACCTGAAACATCAATTACAAACTACAGAAGGGACTTGAACAACATCAACATTCAAAGATCTTGAATCAATGTTAGATGAAAAAAAAATGAAGCATCAATAAGTATGTACATTTCAATATATCCTGGAAGAACCTCAAAGACATTTTCAACTATCATTTGACCAGAAGACATCATTAACATCATTTTATGGGAGTACAAGTACAGTAAGTAAAAGAAAAATTGCTCTTAAATTTTTGACTTTTTAAATTTTTTCTAGAAGTTGTTAAGACTAATCTAGTGCATGATATGCATTTTATTCCTACCTTCATTATTATCACCACTACTATCATCACCTATTCATTACCATTTCCTATATTTAACCATCATTCCCTATACCATCACATTAATCCTAGTTATTTCCTTAAAAGCATATAGATAAAAAATTGAAGGCTCAATATTCAAACCCTTGATTGACCTACAAAAAAATAACAAAGGTTAGTGTCATAGAAATTTAATTTTAAACGTGACTATTCTAGGGTCATTTTAAAATTAAATTAAAACAATGAAAAGTGCAATATACCTAAGTTATGATTAAGGACCATGTCGAAATGATTAAGGACCAAGCACACAATGTAAAATGATGCAACAAAATGCAAGGTCGAAATGATGCAATGATATTATGATGCATTACGATGGGCATACAAATGAATGGCTGATTAAATGATGTAACGAAATGGCTGATTGCATGTTTTACAAATATAAAGGAATGAAGGTATGGGCATACAAAGACATGAGTAGAGTAGACAAAATGATTTACAGTGATTTAAAATGATTTACAGTGAACGAGAAATGTTGTCAACAGGACACATGGAAACCAAAGGTATACAGTTAGACTAGGTGTTAGAAGTTAGAAACAATCAAAAGCCTTCAAACAAACATACAAATGCTTCAAACAATGCAAGCTATGAAATTTTCTCAGTTTGTAAAGTACTACTCTGTATTAAACGTTTTTTCCCACCATCATAGCCAAGTTCTGCTTAGGTAGAGGTGAAAAACGTTGTGCATTTATGCGCACACATACAACACTCTTGTGAAAGGAGAAATAAGAATCAAAACGAAAACAAGGAAGAAGATAGGGTTGCATTAAGCAAGAACCTTGAACAGAGGAAGAAATGCAAAATATATAGGCAACTATGGAAGGAAGAAGGCATTGGTTTTCAAGAGGATGGGAGACCGTGATTTTCTCAAAGTTTAAGTTGAATAAGCACTCCACTAGACTCCAGAAATCCCGTAGTAAGAGATTGCCTCCAGTTTGTCATAAGTTGTTAATGGATTTTAAGGAAAAGAACTCATGTTAAGATTGCATTGTTCATGTCAAAAATGAGTTAAAACTCCAATTTAGAAAGCTGAGTGATTTCCACCATTAAATGGGTATTTTCCATTGATTTAATGAACAAATCCTAGGAAATATCAAAGAATATTTTTGATTGAATTGGCACTATCTAACATAGTAACTCAAGTTATCTTAGAAATATCATAAAATCACTTCTAGATCAGGTAATCTTGCAATCTCTTCTTGCGTGGTTGGATGCGAAAATGCAGAGTTTTCAATTTTGATTGTGATACATTAAAATAATTTTTTTCTTTCTATTTTTACACATAGTGGGCATAATTTGTTTCATCCAAGTATGGTCTATATGAGGAAATTTGCTTCATTCATATGCACAGTGAAAATTTTCAAAACAGAGGAGGGATTGTTGATGAATTTTGGCAAAAATAGAGATAGAATTGTGAGATAAGGAGTAATAAAAACATGGTCAAAATGTTTTTGTCATCTTTGCATATAAAGAGAAATGTTTTTTTATGGGTTTTGAAGAATAGTGAACCATTTTTTTGCAGTAGAACAGAGGTTGAACAAGGGTTATTTCATTGTTTTTTTGAAGAGCATAAGAGAGGAGGTAAGCCCTATCACCAAAATGCATGAATAAATCAATAAAGATATGTATATATACATAATTTTTATTTTGAGAATGATGACAGTGCAAGGTTATATAAATTGGTTTTCAGAGCATATGGCTACCAGGGTAGAACCAAAAGAATTCCAGATTGAGCATTAAGAAAAAGAGACAATAGAAAAACTTTACCAGGCTAGTCTTATAAGCTTCCTCCAAAAGTTTAATGGGAACAAGTATGAAAACCAAAAATTCACGGAATTGAATATCTACTTTAAGTAGCACAATAAGAGGCATTTGGATTAGGTACATGGTTTACATAAGAGCTCAGAAGTCCAAAAGAAAGAAGCGAACATGAGGACATGCTTGCACATCAGCAAGGGGGAGATGTTGGCCCTTGTTTTTTATCCAATTTCACTTAATTTCCATATTATCCATCCATTTACCATCATATACACCCCAGTTTTACCAATTTATGCATATTCAGGTATATAAATTAAATTTTGCAAATTTTAAATGTTTTTACAAAAATTGGATTTTAAGTGCATTTTTGCAGAGTTCCAAAAATTCTCATAATGGCTTAATTGATTTCATATTTGCAGGACATCTGGGCATGAGCTGAGAACATTTATAGAGAGCTTGGGAACTAATATTGAGTGTGTTCCTATTGGTTCAGTCAAAGTTGGTCAAACATGACTAGTCATTCTAGAAATCTCTATGAATAGGCCAATTATAGGATTTCATGGGATTTTCCAGATTTTAAGTGATTGGATGGATGAGTTGGACCTGTATAGATAGGATAAGGATAGGATTAGATGTTAAAGACATTTTAGATTATTTTGTTTCATATTTATCTATTTAAGCCAAAACTTTGAAGGTATGAATATGTAGAATTTGTATAATTTCATATTGAGACTTTTGAATATTTTGAATTAATTTGAGGAACCTGCTCTATCTTCTTTTTACTATTAAATGTAGTGGATGATTGATTGAGTTTGCAGTAGATGATAATATATTCAAGTGTGCAATGCAAGGGTGGAGGGTCCCCCACACCAAGCTAAGTACACTTCATGGTTACTTTAGCTTAATTTTCATAAACTAGTTTTGCTTCAGATTTGTTTATTTAATTAGATGTATGATGATTTATTATGTTTGCTGATGAATCTTAGTTTACTTCTAATATGTATATGAAGGGACAAACTAGTGTTTAAGTTAAACTCTCCTTCTATCTGATCAACGAATAGAAACTAAAATTCATCTTTCATGCTTTCAAGTGATTTTCCGAATTTCCAGTTTTCTAACAATGGCATTAATGATGAATTAATTTGTAATGAAGAAAAACAAGGACCTTTTTAGTTAGGAGTCTCTTCAATTATTCTTTTATCCATCTTAAGCTATTTTTCATTAGTGGTTTTTGATTTCTGTTCATAAAGTAGTATTGTAGAAAAGGTCAATCTAGTTCTCCTAAGTTAGGAGCCACTTCTCCTGCTTATTCCATATTGAATTAGAAATTATGTAGTTGAATTTTATATTTGTAATATGCACTTATAATTAGTTTATAATTTCATTTCCTTTAGTTTCCATAATTTATCTTCTTAAGCTGATTATAGTTGATATCCATATATTTTGGACATGCTTCTATGTTCTACAAACCTGGATTGATATTTAAAATACTTGTGTTAATTTACTCAATAAATTGACCCAACATTTTAATAATTGTCCATATGAATGAATTTTTTTTTCTCATATTGACAATTTTTCTTTTTATAATTTAAATGCATTTTGACAATTATTTGTCCATTGGAATTCAACATCTTTTGCGATTAACTTGAATAGAGGCAAAGCTATTTTACTGAAATTTTCAATAAATCTCCTATAGTAGCCTGCATAACCGAAGAAACGTCTCACTTCTTTTTGAGTTGTAGGTGGTATTAAATTCACAAGGACTTGTATTTTTGTTGGATCCACCTTAATTCCTAAAATATGGTGTCCCAACACTATCCCTTTGGTCAACATCATGAAGAATGTTTCATTGCATAAGGATAGATTTGTCTCTACGCATCTTTTTAAAAAATTTTCAAGATTTTTCAAACAATCATCAAATGTGTTTCCATATATAGTGAAATAATCCATATAAACTTTTACACATTCATGGATTAAATTATCAAAGATTGCAAGGACTGCTCTTTGAAAAGTAGCAGGTGCATTATGTAACCTAAAAGGTAGAATATTATATGCATATGTTCCCCATGGTCAAGTAAATTTTTTTTTGTCCTGGTCTTCCAATGCTATCCTAATCTAATTATACCCACTAAATCCATCTAGAAAAGAAAAGAACTTCTTCCTAGCTAATGAATCTAGTACTCGGTCAATAAATGGTAGCTGGAAATGATATTTTAATGTGGCTTTGTTCAATTCCTTGTAGTCTACACATATTCTCCAATTCTCGTTTTTATTTGGCACTACCACTAAAGGAGAAACCCATTGACTATAATAAATAGGATAGATGGATCCAACTTGTAACAATTTATGCAAATCTTCTTTCACTATTTCTTTCATCATGGGATTCATTCTTCTTTGAGGGCTCCTTATTGGTTTGATATGATCATTATTGTAGATGTGGTGAATAAATGTTTTTGGATGAATCCCCTCCATGTCTGTGTAATCCCAATATTTTTTTTGTGTATTTCTGTAATAATGCTATTACCTCTTGTTCTTGTGATGATTGTAAGTTATTACCAATATTAAAAGACTTTCCAGGATAAATCTCAATGATTTTAATTTTTGAATTGGTAATTGAGTTAACAGGAAAAATATTTGTGAATGAATCTTGCGATGATTGAATTGTGAAATTTTCTTGAAAACAATGATTCAAAAGATTACTTGTAGCTTCATACTGAGTTACTCTATAGATCCTCATTCTCTTCTTCTTCTCTAAGGTCAAAGACTTGATTAATACTAAGAACAGATTTAGTTTCCTGTTGTTCTTGTCTTTCAAGCCATGATAATAAAGAAGGTGTTGGTGATGGAGAATAGAGTGTGATGTATTTCCTTTCATCCCCATGTGCAATAATCATACTTCCTGATCTGCATCCAATGAGGGCATCTATAGTGTCTAACCATGGTATGCCTAATATTAGAGGATGGCCTCCTAATTTTTTTTTGGCTGCAAAATGAAGAAGTCTATAGGATACTTCCATGAATCTAGAGAGACAATGATATCTTATAATATTCCTTTTGGTACAACTTTAGATCTATTTGCAAGCTCTAGAATTGTAGTAGTAGATCTAATGTTGTTTAAGTTCAAATGCTTCATAGTCTTTATAGTCATAACATTTATAGCTTCTCCAAAATATATTAGAGTATTTGTAGCTGAAAAATTATTAATTGAAATAGTAACCATAGGGATACCAGGGTCAATATATTTTTCAACTGTTGTTTTAGTAGATGTGAGGCTTGTTAGTTTTCCAATGAACTGGATTGTACTAGGATCCTTTTTCTTCTTACCAATTTTTTTGATGCATAACTCCTTTATTGTTTTCACATAAATTGAAATATATTTTATTTCTTGCAACAAAGGAATTGTGACATAAGAAATTTTCAGTTCATCCAAAGTATTAAATTCAGGAAGAGACATTTGAATTCTCTACTCTATCTTGATGGTGCTGGACCCGGCAACATGTCAAGGGGATCTCCATCGTAAGAAGTCCCAATTAGACCTCATGCCATTTGGTTTAGGAGTCCCAACAATGGGTCGTAAGGTAATGCCTTGACCGTGATGTCACACAGAGGCAAGTAAGATAACTCTGTCATTGGCAAGGGTGTGACTGTTGCAGTGAGTCAAGGAAGATGCATGAAAGGTTCCAACACAAAGGGGGTGAGGTAAGTGCACCCCTTGAAAACCTGTATCAATACTCAGCTGGGAAGGGAACACACAAGAGAAGATGCATTGTTACACCGTAATTTGTCACCATTGGTCACCGTTCTTGCTACCCCTGTTTTCGTACATTGGAGGATACATTCCGGGACCTGTGAGCAGTGACATAGCCTAAAAACACTTGCATTATGTTCCCCTGAGTATGTACTTCATGATCCCTTAACACACCTTCTGCAAATTATCCCTGAAAAGTGCCCTTTTTCTATTGGCGCAGGTACACAGTGTCTTATCCGCGCCAATCACTGAGATCCTCAAAAAGGGGCGCGCCCATTGGCGCTCTGTCCTAGAACAACACTTGCGCCAACTAAGTTTGGTAATGATTTTTGGCAAATGCGCACCCATATGTTTTTTCCTTTCAGACCATGAAGTCTTTTGAGGGAAAAATCCATCTAATAGAGGTCGAGAGTCATCATCTATCCTTGACATCTATCCTCAGTAGCTTTTCGGAGATAATGTCGATCCACAATGGGCGTCCTGGTGCATTGAATCTTCCTCCCTTCTCCATTTATAAAAGTCTGTCCTCATGCATTAGACAAGCTAGTTCTAGAGTAATGCTAGTTGTGATTATGCTTGTCTGGAGTGA